>CAUYQG010197450.1:0-17681 GCA_963574415.1 Tarsius wallacei | reverse complement strand
TACCTCACTCAGTTGTCTTGGAAAACACAGATGGGTGCCTGCCTGAATGTGGGCTGGTTTGCTGACCTTGGCTTGCTTGTGTGGCGACAATACTCACAATGCTCTCTCTGGAAAACAGTGTTCAAACACAAGGGAGAGCCGGGATGGTAGCTAACGCCTGTAATTCTAGCACTTTGGGAGGCCAAGGCAAGAGGATTGCCAGGATCCAAGCCTGGGCAACTTGGTGAGACCTCATCTCTACAATAAATCAAAAAATGAGTGGGCATGGTGATGCATGCCTATAGTTCCAGCTCCTTGGAAGGCTGAGGCGGAAGGATCACCTGAACCCAGCAGGTCAAGGCTGCGGTGGCCGTGAGCATGCACTCCAACCAGGGTGGCAGACTGAGACTGCAACTAAAAAAAAAAAAACAAAAACAAAAACAAAAAAACACAAGGGAGTCCTAGAAAGATGTCATCCTGAGGAACGGTTTCAGGGAAACATTTGCTTTTAATTACTGGGTTCTCCGATCTCAGGTCAATCTGTCCAATTACAATTTGAAGTCACCCAAATGAAAAGGTCTTCAAGACAGGTGTCAACACAGCCCATGGGCCCAGTTGTCACTGGAGAGTTACCAGGTACGTGTGCACTTTCTGCTGAAAAAGCATGTGAAAAGCAACACCTTGCCTCCGCCCAAGGGAACAGAGCCAATAATTCTGAGATGCCCTTTGAGACAGAAATAAGAAGGCAGATATCAGAGCTTCCATTTTGCCAAGGAAAGCCAAGGGCAAAGATAAGCATCCCTCAAAGGGCTGGGCTCCATCAATACACTAACCTTGAGATAGACAGTACTAGCAGTCTCCCCAAAACATTGTGAGGGCTAGCAGAGTCACATTATAAGGAGGAAACCCTTAGTCCCAGAGAAAAGTGGCACATGTGACTATCTTCCCCCAGGACTATTTCAGTCCCTTTCTACAGTTGGCAAACTGGGCCATAATGGATAATTGTAATGGTCCCTTAGATTTTGCTCTCTTTGGAAGCCCACCCTTCCCACATCTCTGTTCCCATGTGACTTCAAAGGATAGCAGACATTCTGATGTCAAGGTTAAGCTGTACCGGCAGGTGGATCCAGTTTCCACCTCTGGCGCTGCCATTTTTAGCGATAAGACCTTTGAGAAGTGACTCAACCTTTCTAAGCCTACTTCCTCATCAAAAGCAGACAGTCAAATCAGCTTCAAAGGAGTCCGTGAAATAAGCCCCGGGAAGTGCTTGGCACAGAGCCTAGCTCGCAAAAGTGATCAGCGGTGGTGATCGATAGCATCATTAGCATCAGAGTTCCACAGGGAAGACCAGTGTGACCCCTTGAAGGAGATAATTGAACCAGTGAGCCTGAAGGAGCCAGTCCCTCCACAGAGTCTGCACTCTGGCTGCACCTTAATGTGTCAGTCCTCCGGCTGGAGGGATGTTGGTGCAGACAGGAGCTGTGATTATTTCAGCTGTGCATCCCTTGCAATACCTAACAGGGTGTCCTGCACACAGTAAGTACTCAACACATCTTCTTTTTTCTTTTCTTTTCTTTTTTTTGGAGTTGAATTCTCACTCCGTCGCCCAGGTTGGAGTGCAGTGGCATGCTCATGGTCACCCCAGCATCAACCTGCTGTGCTCAGGCGATCCTGCCACCTCAGCCTTCCAAGTAGCTGGAACTACGGGTGTGTGCTACCACACCCAGCTAATTTTTGATTGATTGTAGAGGCAAGGTCTCGCCAAGTTGCCTGGGTTGGTCTCGAACCCGCGGGCTCAGGCAATCCACTCACCTCGCTCTCCCAAAGTGCTGGGATTACAGGCTGAGCCACTGAGCCTGGCCCTCAACACAGTTTCAAAAGCAATAACGAAACACTGTACATTAACCTCTCAGGCAAGCACTGACAGAGAGGACAGATTTGGGGGAGGAAATGAGGAAGGAAAGGGGACTGACCTGGCCAGCCAGTGGGCAGATCCCACAACAGATCTGAGTTTAGGAATAGAGGAGTCTTAATTCCAACAGGGCACACAAGGAAAAACAAGGTTAGATGGTCTCTGATTGGCTTCTCAAATCATCTGACATCCAGACACATTCCCATCACTTTATAACAATAAACATGTTCTCATTAGTAGTTTGTTTTTCCTGCTTCCATCAAACTTTGCAATGAAATATCTTTTCAAAAAAAATCTGTTCTGTGGTTAAACTTAATGAGGCCAAAAGTGTGGTATTTCTTTCCTTGGGAAAAAAGAAATCTTGGCCTATGACTCAAGATACAGACATCTTGAGCCCAAACCCCAATAATGTGCAGAGAACATTTCTCCTGTGGACTCTGTGGTAGAGTGCAATTTGAACTGAAGAAAAGTTTGGAATGTATAATGTTAAACCATATACATTTTTCCTTTTTGTAGGAAAAAATATCAATAGACAAATACAAATATCATTGATAATTAAATATCAATGATTTAATATGGTTCAATCTAATGTTTACAAACAGGTTGTTTTATTTACCATCTTGTGGATCTGCAGGCTCAAATCAAAGCCCTGAGGACAGGGGCTTTTTCCTGTCTTTTTAAAATTTTCTCCACCATTCCTGCCTCTGAGCATTTACAGGGCACCCAATAAGCACTTTCTGAATTGAAAAGTGTTACCAAGTAACTATCTCCTACTCTGGACTTAGCATGATCCAGCACTGCTAGCTTTACTAATTTTAAAATCTTTCCTAGATACTTTCTGCTCTGATATATAATCTTCATTTTATTACTCGAGACCTCAGTCTTCTAATATTTTTCCACAAATTCAGATAAGCTTCAAAAGAGAGGGGCAGGATCTGTCTTAGATGCCTTTTATATATCCAGTAATATGCTTAGGAAAAAAAAAAAAGAAAAAGAAAAGTATTACCAAGTAATAGTACTTCTGGTTCTCCTTTAATGGATTTGCATGAAGCTCTCTCTATACATTATATGGAGACAACCTGGTGAACGGAAGGTGGACGTCCTGTCCAGGATGGGACAAGCTTAGGGCCAGAAAAACCTGGGAATTCGGAACTTCAGAATTGTAAAGACATCTCTGAGAACAAGGCCTTCATTTGTTTACCAGATGTTTAGTGACCTGTTGCGTGCCAGGCAGCAGTCTGATACTGGGGACAGTCAGTTGTGAGAAAAGAGACACAGTTCCTTCTCCGGGGAGTATACTGTCTCAAAGGGAGGGAGCCATCATTCAAATAATGGCTTAAAAGAAAATAAGCTGTTAAGTGGGATAGAAGTGACCAAGGGCCTGCCTACAGCCAGGAGAACCTGACCTAGTCAGGATGATCAACCAGAGAAGGTATCTCTGACAAACAGACAATTCAGCTGAGAAAGGAAACATACATAGGCATAGATTAGACACCTAAAGTAAAGCAGGTTTGGATGTGGGGAGGGACAACTGGTTGGAGCACAGGGACTTTTAGGGCAGGGAAACTATTCTGTATGACACTATAATTGTGGATACCTGTTGCTTACGTTTGTTAAAATCCAAAGGACTATACAATACCAAGATTGAACCCTAATGCAAACTATGGACTTTGGTTGAAGATGATGTGTCAACACTGGTTCATTGATTGGAACAAATGTACCACACTGACGTGGGATGTTGACTATGAGGGAGACTGTGTGTGTGGTGGGTAGGGAGAGGTTGTGCATATTCTGTACTTTCTACTACATTTTGCTGTGAAACTAAAACTGCTAAAAAAAAAAAAAAAGCCTATTAATGAAAGAAAGAAGGAAGAGAGGGAGAGGATGGGGGGGGAGGGAGGGAAGGAGGAAGCGAGGAAGGAGAAAGGAAGAAAGAAAGAGAGAGGAAAGGAAAGAAGGGAAGGAGGGAGGCAGGGAGGGAGGCAGGGAGGGAGGGAGAGAAGGAGGGAAGCAGGAATACAGCAGAGGAATATCCAAGCAGAGGAAACAGCATGTACAAAGAGCCTCACATGAGTCAGAGTAACTGACTCAAGGTCGTTGCAGATGGAACGCAGAGGCCATGGGTGGAGGCTGCAGGGAGCCCAGGAGCAAATCCCTGTATCTTTTCCTCTTTGCCAAAAGGACATTCCAAGCAAGAAAAAGCCCCTAACTTGAAATGAAAATTGACATTCTCACCAGGTATGGAAATAGCCTCAATCGTCAAAGAAGCCTCCTAACCTTTCCCTAGGATGACTTCTCTGCCGTCAGTGAAGGGAGCCCCAGAGTGTGCTGACATCGTCTAAGGCAGACCTAGAAGGCAGGCACTTATGGCTGCCACTAGAGGGTAAAAAGAGAAGCAAACTCTCACAGGTGCCTTGCTGACAATACTGAGTTGTAATTTAGCCAGTTCCCACCCCTCATCCCAGAACAGCAGCTGCCAGCAGGGCAGTGAAGCCCACAGCACAGCCCACAGCAAAAGGCAGAGCAAGGAAACCATGGGGTCACGCACTTGAGACGTCACCTCAGGGACCAAACCAGCAGGGTGATTCAGAACCTCACGTTAAACCCCAACCCTCTGCAGCACAGAAAGCCAAGGTAGCCTTCGCCAGGTCCATCTGACAATAACCCTGCAGGGCAGAGAGTCTGCATACCTGCACACAGCCCCCAAGGAAACCCAGTCCTTTAATGGTGTTTCCCAAAGACACCTCCACAGATGAAGAGCAAGCGGGTGGCGTTGGATCAAGCCCCAGAAACCTGTGGTGTGATCTGCTAGCAACAGCAGCTCACACATGCTGAGACAGACAACCCAGCCAGCCAGGAAATAGAACATGAGGAGGAGTCCCTGCAGGTGGCAGGAAGGTTTGGGAAAGCGTGGGGGTGGGGGGCTGCCTCCTGCGAGGAAAGAAAGGCAATTTTCTACATTACTCGACTCATGCTTGGAAAAGTGACACATGTCTGAGGTCTAAAAGAAATCAGGCGCCGGGCTCGGTGGCTCAGCCTGTAATCCCTCGCTTGGGGAGGCCGAGGTGAGTGGACTGCCTGAGCCCGTGGGTTCGAGACCCAACTGGGCAACTTGGCGAAAACTCATCTCTACAATAATTCAAAAAATTAGCCAGGCGTGGTAGCATGTGCCTATAGTTCCAGCTCCTTGGAAGGCTGAGGTGGAAGGATCACCTGAGCCCAGCAGGTCGAGGCTGTGGTAGCCGGGAGCAGCCACTGCACTCCAGTCTGGATGACAGAGTGAGACTCAAACTCAAAAAAAAAAAAAAGAAAAAGAAAAAGAAATCAGGCAACAAGTCAAAAGAAACCAAATCGACTCTGCAGGAACTGAGAGAGGGAAGGTTGCTGAGAGGAAATCCTGACTAGTGTGGCAACTCCCAGGACTGGGAATTTTCCTACCCTTTACAGGTATCTGCAGCAGCTCCTGCTGGGCCTAAGCCTCAAGCCTGAACCAGGAGAGACAAAAACAAAAAACAAAAGCAAGGATGCTGAGCAAAGAGGCCAGAAATCTAACCAAGTCATCTGTGAAAAGCAGCACTGACCGGCACAGATGGAAGGCATCCTGTGGCTCGTCCCCTCCACCCCGAACCCCTGCATCTCTCAGATGAGCTCTCCGAGGTCCCGAGAGGTCAACTGTCCTCCATGGAGCCAGCTAGTAGCAGAAGAGGCAGAGTTTGAACAGGACCCTAAATTCAGTGCTCCTTGCTCTGCAGTACACTACTGCTGCTTCCCAGAGCGCACAGTCACTGAGTAACAGAAAGGGCATGGGATTTAGGATCAACAGACCTGGTTCACGTTCTGGCTCTACTCCTTACTAAGAATAAGTGTAACGCATCCCTGTGATACTCAGTTTCCTCCCCTATAAAATGCAAACAACTACTACCAGTAGGACTCTTACAAGAATCAAGATGACATATACAAAACATCTGGCACATGGATGATGGTCACGCAAGCATAGCAATTATTGTGGTTTGTAGATGTCCACAGCATTTGTAATTCTCCAGAAAGTCATGCCAGTATGAAACTGTCCCACTAGCCCCACCGAGGCTGTGGTCTCCATTTTAGACTAAGATGTTTTCACCAGTGAAGGAATACAGGACTCAGTCCATACTAAACACACAAACAAACAAACAAAACACTGTATTCAATATACAAACTTACTTTGTTTACTTTAAGACTTATTCACCTGCCTATTTCTGAGAGGACATAAATGCTTTGAAAATTTAACACACAATGCAAAATTAGAGAATAAGGATTAAAACAGAAAGTCGGTCTAAAGGACACAAAGGAGAAAGGACACAAAGGGGAAATGTCAGGGCTCTAGAAGTAGAGGCACACGGGGAGATGTGCTGGGCTGCACAGATCTTATTTTCTGGCTGACCAGAGAAAGCAGCCCATAGAATCCTGCACCGCCAGGGTGGACCCAGGCAAGCTCCAATGTGCCACTAACTTCTTTACCCTGAAAGCCATGAAGAACAGCAAAGTGGTGATTGGCAACTTGGAACCCAGAGTTCCTTGGCAGCAACTGCTTGTCCTCTATCCTCCCTAGGACAAGCGCACTTCCTGTTTTGAGAAAATAGAGAAGCAGCTGTAGTTGCAGTCTGTATCATGCATCACACTTCCACCTGTACAGTTTCAGGATAAACAACTCAGAGTAGACTTCTAGAAAGCCCTGGGAGAGCAATGAAAGGGACACTGGGAGAAACCATTATTCTGACCATGAAAAAGTATAAACGTATAAAAATCTTTATAAAAGTATAAAGATTTACTCATAAGCTCCAGGTAAAGAGGAGAAATGCCGTGGCATCCTCCAATTCCAGCCCAGCCAGGGGTGCACATTGGAAAAAGTGCCTGCCTTGATGAGAGAGACATCCCATAGCTGTAGATGCTGTTAAACTGCCTCTCACAGCAATGTGAGCTGCCGGGAGAAAAATAAAGCAACTCAGAACTTCCACTGATAGAAGCAGGGTTCTTACCGTAAATAGAATCCTAAATAGAAACACACAGTTACCTTATTTCTGCAAAGAACAGCTTTCCCAGAAATACAGAACAGGCCATAGAGGTGAGACTGAAAGACAGTCGTGAGACTATTCCATATTCTAAATCCCTCAAGTTGATAACTAACAGTCCATCCGGGGAAACCAGAGTAAGAATGAAACCAGTGCCAAGTGCCCCCTACAGCGCTGGGAGATAGGCCTGTGATCAGCTCCATCTCCAGGGGCACAGGGTCAGGGGAAGCAGAGTATGCACCGCTGCAGGGGGACTGCCCAGCTAGTTCCAGCCCCAACTGCACCAGATTCCAGGCCTTCTACATCTGGTACACTCAGTTTGCAGGATTAAGTGGAAGGGCTTTAATCTGGGCAGATCAGGAGGAGACAGGACATCCAGTAAACAAAATAAGGAATGCTGAGGACTCACAAATGATACCTGAGATTTGTTCCAAATTATGGGGGACAGTGTGGGTGAGAAAACAAAGGAAGCAAGATTGGTCATGAGCTGGTAATCATTAAAGATGAGAAATGACATGGGGTTTAACTTCACCACACTTTTGTATGTGTGAAACATTCCAAAATAATAAAAACATCATGCATATTCATTGTGGGAATTTAGGTCAATATAAAACCACCAAGAAAACACAGTCCTATCACCTGAGACACCTACTATTACCATTTTGGTCCATTTCCAATGTTTTCCATATTTTTCTTTCTTGTGCATGTAAAACAGAACCATACTGTCCATACTGCTCATAACCTTAATTTACCCCCCAACCTTAATTTACTCCCCCCTTAATTTACCTTACATATTATTCAAGTCATTAGAGTATTTCTGATGGCATGATTTTTGCATAGTCTTTCATCAATAATCCAGAATCTATTTCCCATTTTTTGCTACTATGAATAAGGCTGTAGTGACCCAGGAAGGATGACACTTATTATAAACATGGGATTTCAAGTGAGAAGGAAACTGCTGGATACATGCCTAAACATAAACTGACAGCATAAAGGAAAAGAAAAGGTGAAGAGAGAAGCTGGTGGCTCACAGGCTACATCACTCTAAGTAATTATTAACTTTCCAGGTACTCCCTGTTGCAAAGGCCATGGTGGGGAATAACAGAAAACCTCAACAGATCTGAGGCTGAGGCATGCTTGTTGAGTGCCTCCCAGTCAACGATCATTCACCAGGTTCAGGCAGTGAGTTTAGGAAATCTGCCGGAATCACTTCTAAAATGCTTGAGTCTTGTGATACTGCGTTTTCAGGGGGCAGAATATTTCATCCATCTGGGATGGCACAGGAAGGTTCTGTAGGCACGAGAGTGGGTCGTATGGCTCCTCAAAGTCCACTGCAGTTCAAGCAATCAATCACGCCATTCCAATTAATATAATTAAATAGAACTAATACAACCGGATGTTGCTTGGGCCTGTAATTGGGTTCCTTCTCCCGAGACTTACAGACAATTTCCTCTCCCCCTACGAAAAAGAAAATTCTTAAAATTCTCAATGTGGGAAGAAAATGGGGACCCTGTGTCTTCCCTGGGTTATCTGTTCCCTCCCAGAAGTAGAATCTGGCTGAATGTCTATGGAGACAATACCTCTTACAATCAATATCTGAATGTCGATCAAAAATATAATTTTTTCTTTCCAAATCAAATTCACAAACTATCTATTTTGTGAAACAGTGGAAAGATCCAGAACTAAATACATTCTGGCTGTGTTCCATCTGGCTTTCTCAGACAGCTAAAAAACACCAGGGACCACTGAATCAAACCATTTGGCTCTGGCCAGCAGCTGGAAAGAGGCCCCTCTGTAGCCACCCTGGACAGGAAGCCACTGCTACCTTCCTCTCCAGGAGAGACACAAGGACTCAGCGATGGGCAGAACCACAGAGGGATCAAGAGGATGCTAGGTGTCTGTGCTGCTTTCCTTAAACTTTTCCTTCCTTTTGTCCATCTCTATCGCCCATTCTGGTTCTTTTACTTCAGAAAAGACAACTGTGGCTCTCTTCTCATTTTGTCAAGGACTAAGTGGAGAGAAAAGGTGAGCCAGTGACACACCAAAATTCAAGCTCTTAGGTCAGAAATGATGTATATAGGCAATTAAGTGCTTACCACTTAGTAAGTGAATAGCAGCTGCCATATGCAGTCTCTAAACTGACTTCTAACCTCTGACCCTGCCCTCCCCAAACAGAAGAGTCCTCAACATCCGCCTATTACCAGACCCACCTGCAATTTCAAGACCATATTACCAACTATATAAACTCTATGATGACCACTATGAAAAGGTATTAAATGTATATACAAAGACTAGGAAGATACACACAAACTCAAGAGTGGTTTTTGTTATTATTATTTTTGTTATTGGGTTGTTTTGATAGTAGAAAACTATTTTTAAAACATAGGTTTGGCTGGGTTCGGTGGCTCAGTATGTAATCCCAGCACTTTGGGAGGCCGAGGAGAGTGGATTGCCTGAGCCCGCGGGTACGAGACCCGCCCAAGGCAACTTGGCGAGACCTCATCTCTACAATAAATAAAAAATTAGCCGGAGACCTCGTCTCTACAATAAATAAAAAATTAGCTGGGTGCAGTAGTACGAACCTGTAGTTCTAGCTACTTGGAAGGCTGAGGCAGAAGGACTGCCAGAGCCCAGCAGGTCGAGGCTGCGGTTGCCGGAGCCTCAAAAAAAGAGTAGGTTTTATTTATTTATTTTTTTAACCAACATTCCACTTATATATTTTGCTGAGATTGAAACCTATCAAAGCATGAGTTCATTTCTGACCTAAGTCTATGTCCTCCCTCTGGATTCATATATTACAGAGAAGCAGGCAAAAAACAAATAAATAGAAATGCAGCCAAAGATATCATGCTGTTCTTTTCCAACTGGGCTCCCCAGTAGAGCACTTTCTAACATTTACCAAAATTGAGCTGGAAAACTCTATAAGTTTCTATGCCTATGGCTTGACCTTTAATTTATTCCCCCTGAAATGAAGCAAAACAGCCAATTGTGTAAACACAGAACAGCTGTCTTCTGGCAAAGACAGTATCCCATTGCACACAGCCACACCCTGAGGCAGAGACATACACCAGTCTAGTTCATTTCCAAGCCCCAGCTGATCTGATTGCTGTAGATTTCCCAGAGGTTCCACTGAGCTCACCCTCTGATATAAGCATGGACAGGAGCCATATGCTAGGGTGGCTCAAAGCCCGCCATCTCCTGCAGGATGTACCAACACCCACAGATGCCCTCTACCTGGACCTCCCTGCGCAGGGAAAAGACCAGAAAGGAAAGTTACCTTGCAGACTGCCGCCTGGAGCACTGCATCAAAGCCCCCCTCGGGGGCATCACGGTTCCGGGACACCCTCTGTTTCCGAACTTCCTCATTGAAGCTGTCGACTCTGTCTGTGAGAGGCAGCAGATGGCGGAACCCAAAGGAGGGGACGCAGTTTGGAAATAACTTGTAACTAGAGAGAAAGAAGAGAAGAGTCACTTTTCCATCACTGTGTAAATCTTTACCAGGAGTCCTGTGCATTCACTGAGTGCCTTGAGTGGCATCAATGGATATCTGCCCAGCCTCTCTTAAATGCCTCTGGGACAGACATAGCAGAGAGGAGAACAAAGATGGCTAACACTGTCCCTACTCTCCAAACAGCAAGCCATAAACTGCAGGCAAGGCAGCACATACCAAACTGTGAATGGCAGGGACGAGCAGTTCCAAGGAAACAGAGGCAAAGGTAGGCTACTGTGGTTGGAGGAAGACTTGGCGTTGGCCTTGAAAATGTGTGGGACCCACAGAGTGGGCCAGCCTAGGCAGAGCAGAGGAGGAGGCTCCTCCGGGCTGAGGAAGGAGAACAATGCCCATTACACACAGTTATTCTATGAAACCAGCTTTTCCCATTGACTCTGCTGCCTGTGACAAAGGATCGCATAACCTCTTCAAGGCAACCCACTCAGTGACCAGGATGTGCTGGCGCATGCACAAATGCTAAGCGGAACAGGAAAGGAAACATTCTTTCTGCTTCTTCAGTGATAGACTATCAGCTCTTCCAGATACAATAAAAATCATTCAGAAGTTAAGCATTTTCAAATGGGAAGTTCTAACTGGAAATTTGGAAAGAAGGAAGTAATGCATGTCAGTAGTAGGTTAATGCCAAGCCATTCTTCTGAAATACTGGATGATCTCTACAGTCTCCTGTGAAGACCTCAAATGGCCCCATTCCTGGAGGAAATTAGCTCTCAATTATTGTTCTAAAAGTTTTGGCTTAATCTATAGCTAATGGAACAGGAAGAGAGGCCTGTTTTATAAATGGGTTCACAAGGTAAAGGAGGAGAGGGGAAAGCGTAGCAACCAGAGAGAAAGGCCTATGCAAGAGGCCTATGGCAGGAAGGAGGGAGCATAGAGAGCCCAAGGGCAGGTGGAGGCTGGTAGGGGCCAAGGTGCATAGTAAGGCGTAAGAAAGGACGAAAAGGAGCCTGGGAGTAGGCTGGGCCTGACTGTGCAGGGTCTGTGGCCTGTTAAGGAAGGAAGTCTTTCTTTCAGAACAAAATATGAAAAAACGAGCACTAAAAGAGAGGCCTGTGGGAAAGGCTTTGTAATCCAAACTATGGGCATAGGAAGAAAAACAGGCTTAGCAATTGCAAGGAGGACCCTGCCTTAAATGCCGCCAAAAAGCGGCCTCACCAGGGCAGGTCTGGGCAGGCTCCCCTCCTCTGCAAAGAGGCTACCTTTGGCTCTCTAGGGGGCCATTTCATTCCCTTTCAGAGCTACAGTCTCTGTTCCATCCACCACAGTCACAGTAGCACAGCAGATTCCCTAGCAACAAGCCAGCTTTGCAGAATCAGTCCCACTGCCGTGACTGCCTTGGCTCTCTCTGGATGGGTGGTAGTGGCTAGAACCTTCCCTGCTTGCCTCTTCTTTGTTTTTCTCCCGTCTCCTTTCCCCAAATCTTCATGAACACCTTGAGGTTGGACAGGTCAGATTCTTTCCTAACTCAAGCCTCAGGCCACCCAAACTTTTCATTACTTCCTCATTTTGTCATAAAGAGAACAGTCATAGAAACAATATTCCCAGCTGGAAGTAGGAGTTGAGGTCCCATCTGTAATGATTTGACATACGGATAACAGACCCAGAAGGAAGTGGATATATCTATAAACTCTTACTTTCGTCTCCCTTCCTCCCAGTCCCTACACTCTTCTGTGTTATTCTGGTCCATGAGTTAAGACTTCAGGTGTGTGTTTTTATCATACTTGGTCAGATTGGTTGTGGAACAAGAGGAGAGAAACAGAATAGTAATTACTGTTTAATGAGAAAACCAGCAAAGCTGTGAGAAACTCAGCTAAAAATCAGCATGTTTTACCTCTTCCCTTTTGCTCTTGCAAACAGCAATAAGCAGATATGTTTTTGCTGTGGAGAATTACTGTTAAGTAATTAGGAACTAGAAAATGTGTTTGCCAGAGAGAAACCTTCACTGCAGAGAACTATAACCAAATCGGAGTCATTTCTTACTGAGAGGAAAATAGCTCTGTCACACAGACCCTGGGAATGTCTCCATTGTCACTGGAATAGGATGTCCTCTGTTGACTAGTTGGCTCTTTTTTTTTTGAGTTGGAGTCTCACTCCATTGCCCAGGCTGGAGTGCAGTGGCAGGTTCACGGCCCAACTCAGCGTCAACCTGCTGGGCTCCAGCGATCCTTCCGCCTCAGCCTTCCTTCCAGGTAGCCAGAACTACAGGCGTGCGCTACCATGCCTAGCTAATTTTTTATTTATTTTAAAGATGAGGTTTCGCCAAGTTGCCCGGGCTGGTCTCAAACCTGCAGTCTCAGGCAATCCACTCGCCTCAGCCTCCCAAAGAGCAGGGATTACAGGCTGAGCCACCGAGCCCAGCCTGATTTGACTCTTAAAAGAACTGTCTGAATGACCTGAAGATCTGGGTGTTTGGGGTCCCATGTCTGGGGACTATCCCACCCCCACCCTGTGCCTGTGCTGTAAGACCCCAGGGACGTGCACAGGGAGTTAAAAATTAAGAATCATATGTTCTCACTCATAAGTGGACCTTGAACAATTATCATAAACTTTAAGAAAAGGATGGGCAGTAGCGGGAAACTGCCCGGGGGTGGGGGGATTGACAGTAGTGGGAATCTGCTGGGGGAGGGGGGACACACCTCATCAGCAAGGGTACCTGCATAATGAACATCTGTACACCTAACCCTGGACTGTACCCCACATCTTTAAAATAAAAAATTTATAAGATAAAAGAATTATCAACAAGAAAGAGAAAAAAATAAAATAAATATGGTTAAAGAACTGGGGGCATGTGTGCATATATAAAAAGTGAAGACACCAGATCTAGGCAAATCCAGAAAACCATCGAAAACTTCAGGACAATGTCATGGATTGAGGCAGCACAGTAAGGTTCTTCTCTTACTCTAAATATATAGAATTGCCGGATAAAACACAATTTAAAAAATGTTTAATATATAGCCAAGCCTGGAAGCTTAGAAGTGAAATCCCACGTGCCAAAAGTGAAGGGGAAACCATTCAATAAATGAATGGATTTAGGATTAGGAGAATAGATGGAGAATGAGCAGGCGCATATTCCCAGGAGCCCCCGGTGCATCAGAACTTGACAGAGGCCCCAAGGGCCCGAGGCAGAAGACTACCTGGACCATGATGAGCCTCGGGCCTGTGCAAGGCCGGGCACTGAAATAGGGCTCCCTGAATAAAGCCAGGCACTACAAAGAGTTGCTGTGTTGCTAAAACTACAAACAGAAAAATTCCAGCTACTGGTCTCAGAGAGAGACAAGGAAGCTTAACTCTACTCCAGGGCATGAGTGAGATAAATGAGTTAAAACTTGGAACTCCAGGCCTGAGCAATCAGAAGTCACTACTTTCATGGTGAAAAAAATCCCCGACTGAGAAATTAACAGGGAAACTAGTCCCACAATGAGAGCTAGAGGTTTCTGGCAGCAGCAAACATGAAACTGCTCCATGGGGATGCCAGCACAACCTCTGATGAAGAAGAACTAGTGAAAAAGTGACAGATCCCACGAGAGACAAACCATGAAGGAATGTCAGCAGATCTGACATGCCAAAGAACCCACAACTCAAGAAATACAAAAGAAGGATTTAAAACGCTTTAAGTCTAAGATATTTAAAACATTCAAAGAAAGGAAGGAATAGAAACCAAAGGCCAGATACAAGGTATTATTAGAAAAACAAAACAAAATGGAAGGCTCTGAAAAAAATAGTATGAAAAAAGAAGGATCTGAAAAAGAACCAAATAGTAATTAAAGAGATGAAAAAGAAAGTCACTGAAATTCAGAAATGAAATCCAGTGTATGGATTAAACAGTTGAAGAAATAAATGATAAACTGGAAGAAAACTCTTATTATGCAGCTAAGAGAAAGAAAGAGGCAGAAATTACAGGAGAAAAATTAAGAAACATGAAGTTTAGAATGAGAAGCTCCAATGGACACCTAATACTGTCAGAAAGAAAAGGGAGTGAAGAAGAGTGAAAACAAGCAAAGAGATAATAATGTCTGAGAATTTTCAGGAACAAAGATGTACTCTCAGATTAAACAAGCAGACCAAGTTCTGAGCAATGTAAATAAAAACCCAACCTAGACACATTAGAGGGCATAGAATTATGGAATATGAAAAGCACAGGAAAACACTAAAAAGCTGCCAGACAAAAAGTAAATGATTAGACAGAAGACTCCATACCAGCCCCGAGATATATCAGCAGACCATGGAATAATACCTTCGAGGTGGTGAAGAAATGCTAAGACTATACTAAAACACAAAGTGTACATAAACATCTTACCTGATAATGTATTTCAACAATAGCTCAATACCACTAAAAAAGAAAAAGAGTTCAGAACTGGAAATAACATGCCAGGTTAATCCTTTGAAACCTGTATCAGTGAATATCATGTGACTCTTCCCAGTGAAACTATTCCTATTACTCAGAATAGCAATTAAACAGTTCTTTCATCTGATGATTAAATTACTCTACCATGGCAGCCCTGGTACTTCTTACTTCAGATTTGGCATTTCTGGTACATTCTAAGATGGGGAGGGATGAGTCTAGGACTTTGATACTGTTGGCAAAAACGTCTGGAGAGAAGGTGGGACAAACCTCAGGAAAGCCACATGCATACTGGCTCTCTTGTCTCTGACATGTCCTGCACAGGCAGTTAAATCACATCTCTTGACTTTCCCACCTCCCTATAACTTTCTGGGGGCTGCTGCTGCTTCCACCACAGGGGAGAAAAACTTAACTGAAGGTACCACTGGAGCTCGAGAAGAACTCTGTGGTTTTCTTCTCCACATTCCCTGGAAGAAAAGGATAGTTAGAGAAGGATCATAAACGTCTGCTGAGCCCAAGCATGAAATGTGAACAAGTGAAATGGGCCAGCTGCAAGGTAAGAAGGAGTGGTGGGGACTGTGGCAGCCAGACTACTACAAGCCCAGGTTTACCAGACCTCCCAGTTTTTCAAGAAAACCTCGAAATCCTGGTTATTCTTGATTCAATCTTTTTTAAATGCTGGTAACTATTTCACAGTGCCATTAAAACAGAAAGGCAAACAAAGGACATGTACAGGAAGATCAGGCATAGGAACAAACAGATTACAGCCCCCCGGACTGTGCTCTTCTCTCTAGAGAGCAATGGGGAAGTGGGGAATCTCCGAGGAGACCCAGGATGGGAGACACATCTCAGCCTGCTCACGGAGCCACAGTGTGACTGCCTGTTGTACTGCCTGACCTAGAGAAGAGAGATTCACATCACTTAGCCCTGACGTTTCCCCCAAAACTCACCTTCACTGAATTTGCTGTCTCACAAGCAGCTTTTCAGTGTCAAGAAGTTTACTGTCCACAACTGCTTCTGCCTCTGAGGACTTAAAGAATGATAAGCAATGTGTAATAACCTTGAACACTCAAATGCCGAGTGCCCATGGCAAGTCCTTGATCTTCTGCCAGCTTCCAATCTGGTGCCTCAGTTAGTGGATGGGCCTTGGAAGAATGAAAGTATAGACACATCCTGTCTGGAGACAGGGTCCAATCAGGGCAGAGGTGAAAAGAAGCAGATACAGTCACGATTCCAGATGAATTGAAAAAGTTTTGGTGAAGATGTCACTGCACCTAGCAAGTAGCAAGACTGCAACAAGAGGACATTTGGCACCAGAAAAGGGCCTTAAAGACAAGATCAAAGTAACAATAATCCCAGTGGCCACCTGGGGTCAGGAGGAAACTAAACCCAGCAAATGACGACACCCAGTACCTCTTCCTGGTTAAAGAACTTAGTCTCATTTGCATTTAAAACATTTTTTCCTGTCTTGTTTTCCCACCAATATCAGTTCCCAAACCCTGGAGAAAACCTAAGTCAGCTTCTAGAAGAGTATACAAAAGGATCGGAAAGGATTCAGAAGAATATATGCCACCAGCACATTACCAACTGCCCAATCACCCCAACCCCGCTGGGAGTTGTCAAGGCCACCAAAAAGAATTTGTGGAGAGGCATGCTTTCTCCTCTCGGTGACAGCTAGGAGACCGAGAACTGAAAATGACATCACAAGAAGAAAGGAGCCTGGATCCCTGAGTCACTGTGTGCAGGAGAGCTGCCAAGGAAAGCAGCTCAACCCACATCAGATTTTGCACAAGCAAGAAAAAAACATGCATTATTTTGAGGCACCGAGATTAGAGATTGTATCTTACTGCAGCATGGCCTATCATTATTCGGTAGGTCTCAGAGGGTGGGGGTAGGGTGGTTTTGGAGTAGGTATTATTACTCAGCCTCAGGCAAAGTATCGGTTTTGTAGTGCGATTTGGATGGGGAAAAATAGGTCTGATATTAATGGGGAGGCAGACTGTTTGTCTGGATTCATATTCCAGGTCTACCCCTTACTATTTGTGTAATCTTGGGTAAGTTATTTATTCTCTTTAAACCTGTTTTCTCATCTTTATTTTTATTTTTTTCATATACAACATGAATGTTAAGTTTCCTCATCTTTATAATCTAGCTTACCGCCGGGCTCGGTGGCTCAGCCTGTAATCCCGCGCCTTTGGGAGGCTGAGGTGAGTGGATTGCCTGAGCCCGCGGGTTCGAGACCCGCCTGGGCAAGCAAGACCTCATCTCTACAATAAATCAAAAAAAAAAAAAAAAATCAGCCGGGCGTGGTAGCGCGCGTCTGTAGTTCCAGCTACTTGGAAGGCTGAGGCAGAAGGATCGCCGGAGCCCAGCAGGTCGAGGCTGCGGTGGCCGAGAGCGGCCACTGCACTCCAGTCTGGGCGACAGAGTGAGACTCCAACTCAAAAAAAAAAAAAAAAAAATCTAGCTTACCACAAACATGAAAAAATGCTCAACTTCACTAAACATCCAAGAAATGGAAATCAAAACTATAGTGAGATACCACCTCACACAAGTCAAGATGGCTATCATTAAAAAGTCAAAAGTAGCCAGGCTCGGTGGCTCAGCCCGTAATCCTGCGCTTTGGGAGGCTGAGGTGAGTGGATTGCCTAAGCCCGCAGGTTCGAGACCCGCCTGGGCAACTTGGCGAGACCTTGTCTCTACAATAAATCAAAAATTAGCCAGGTGTGGTAGCACGCGCCTATAGTTCCGGCTACTTGGAAGGCTGAGGCGGAAGGATCGCCGGAGCCCAGCAGGTCGAGGCTGCGGTGGCCGGGAGCGGCCACTGCACTCCAGTATAGGCGACAGAGTGAGACTCCAATTCAAAAAAATAAATAAATAAAAATAAATAAA
>CAUYQG010197449.1:0-29355 GCA_963574415.1 Tarsius wallacei | reverse complement strand
GTTTTAACAAGTCCCCACAAAGCCGGGAAAGGCTTTGGGACCGGTCAGCAAGGCGGAAGGACTCTCTGGTGGAGTTCTGATCTTCTCTCCCTGATTATTGCCTTTGTGTTTTAGCTTTGGTGTAAATGTTAGGCTTTACCTGAGTTTAGTCTCTTTCTTTTAAATACATCTTACAACAGCTGACTCAAAATTATGTACAGAGGACCACTTGTTTTAGGACTTTAAAAAATGTCACAAAGTTACCAAAATCATAAATCACAAAACACCCTTATTCAATTTCTTAAATATCTTTTTTTTTTTAGTGATTACTGTACCAGTAGGAAGTCCTTGTCTTGATTTTTGTCTTAAATGTTAATATTAGTATGAGCTTTTAATGTAAAAATTTTGGTTGAAAGTAACGGATGATCTTGGTTCCAAAGGACATTTCTAAGAGGTCTCCCGGGCACGGTCCATGCACCCAAATTCTCACAGAGGAGGAGATTTACCACTTAAGGAGTTTAGTATCATTGGTGGATATTTTGCGTGGACATTTTTTAAGCTTCAGATTTAATTTCTTTGGCAATCTGAGCTCTTCTCTGTATGAGAAACTGCAGGAGAAGCCAGGTTTTTGTTCAATCTGGAGACCCTATGCTATGCTAATATATCATACCTGCCTTCCATCAATTCCGTAGTGTTGCATAAATTGCTGCGTTTTGCTTTTGGGCTTTTTCCTGGCCAAGGTGTGAAGAGGCCCAGGAGAGGGAGGAAAGTAAATCAGAATGTGGATAGTGTCTTTTTCTCTCAATAACCACGTCTGACTTAATCCTTGGCAGGGCCTAAGCACCCTCTTTCCCATGGTTGGGTCTTATTTCTTTCTCTTCTGGGGGTTGTGATGCAAATATTTAAACTTATATTGAGTCATTAATATTCAGAATTGACAGGGAAAGGGAAAAAGGGCTTCGGAGTCCCTAGCAGACGCCACTGGTGTCACATCATGTCTTACATGTGCATCAGGTTGGCTGTGAAGCTTTGGCCAAACTTGTGGTACTAGATATCGATCAGGATCTCATTCTGCAAAACTACCAGCATTTTTCTAGTCGACTTGTTATAAACGGTTGGAGATCACTCTCATGGAATCTATGAAATCGATCTTTCATGCTTGGATAAAAAAAAATCTGGCTGGTTTCCTGAAATTCTTCTGGCAGAATATGGGACACAATATTCAATACTGTTTGAGTATAAGCACTGGGTCCCTGGCAGTCTACTGATAGGCATACAGGCATATTTTCTGGACATGAGCTCTGCTGTGGTTGGAAGTCAGTTTTGTTATTCCTTCATTGCCACGAACTCACTATCACGATTGCTTTTGTCCAGGGATGGGTTTAGTGTGTGCTGAGAATACCTTGCCCAAATGAAGCAGATATGTGTGGAATTTTCTCTTGGTCAGTTGTGCCATGGTACGAGGTACTGCTTGGTTTTCCAGTTAAGGCCAAGATGGAAGCAGAAAAAAGGTTTATTTGGGTCTGGCACTCGTGAAAGACAAGGGAAGCGTGCAGGATTTTGCAGGACAAGTCATCAGACCAGAAGACAGACCTGTTAAAGTTTCCGCCAGCCCACAGATAGTCACGTGGGGTGGCTCCATGTTGGGCTTCAGTGCCCAAACCTTTGCACGACCACCTCACCTGTCATTAGCTAGTGGCTACCTTGAGAAGGATGTGACCTTGGTTCTAGGGCTGAGGCAGAGTATGGAGAGCTAACTGTGAGGGTTAGTTCGGCCAACAGTATTTGTTGCCCCTGAGAACTGCATCCTTTCTTTTTTGAAAAATTTATTTATTTTTTTAATTATAAAGATGTGGGGTACAATTCAGGGTTAGGTATACAAATGTTCATTATGCAGGTACCCTTGTGGATGAGGTGTGCCCCGCCTTGCCCTGGCAGTTTTCCTTTACTGCCAATCCCACCCCCAGCCCCCTGGCAGTTTCCCACTACTGCCAATCACTTTCTTATAGTACTATAATTGTTCAAGTTCCGCCTTTGAGTGAGAATATGTGGTCCTCTGTTCTTTGTTTCTGTGATAGATCACTGAGTATGATCGACTCCAAATCCATCCAAGTTGCTGCAAATGGCAAAAATATGGAACCAACCTTGTTGTCCATCGAAATTGGACTGGATAAAGAAACTGTGGCACATATACACAATGGAATATTATGCAGCCATAAAGAAGGACAAATATATGCATCCTTTCTTGAAGAAGATTCTCAGCAGCACGTCGGCCTGTCTGCCGCGTATGGGTAAAGGTGAATGAGTAATGATTTGGGTGTTTACTGTGCCATCCTTAATTCACTCTGTTAGCTTCCATGGATGTGTAGACTTAGAGATATGGTAAAGGCTTCTTCTATGAAATAGCTTATTAGTAAAAACAAAAGTCAACGTGAGAAATGATAAAACGTTAAGGAGAATGCACACCGTTTTAAATATTTTATTTTAACTCTATGGTATTTTGACGGCCTATCTTTGACATGGAGGCCAAAGCCCTTTCCTGAGTATGTCTTCTGATTAGAGTTCCATTTTATCTTTCACACATAAGGAACACCAACACATGATCTTGAATTTTCACTTTTGTGTAGTTGAAGCAGAGCACAGGTGTATACACTGTGAAACAATCCGAGTGCAGGATTCCCTACATTTTTGTTATTTTTTCACCAACATTCATAGTTATTTTTGCATCAGTTTAATTCAACAGTGTTTTAAAATGATCCACCTTACAGCCGCCCCAGTGTTGACCTGTTGGGCTCTGGCAATCCTTCTGCCTCAGTCTTCCAAGTAGCTGGAACTATAGGCGTGTGCTACATGCCCGGCTAATTTTTTTGATTTATTGTAGAGACGAGGCCTCGCCAAGTTGCCCCGGCTGGTCTCAAACCCGTGGACTCAGGCAATCCACTCACCTCGACCTCCCAAAATGCTGGGATTACAGGCTGAGCCACCGAGCCTGGCCTATTTAGACTTTCAAAGTCATTTGACCCAATATTTATTGAAACAACTTCCTCTCTTACTAGGTGAGAGTATTTGGGCTTCCCGGAGAGAGACATAGTGTCTCTGACCCCTCGTTCAGTGGTGGGCATCTATCTTGTGCAAAGTGAAAAGAGTGCCAGTTAATTAGGCAAACACACAGGTAAGTTTGCCGATACATCCACAGCAATATCTCCAATGGAATCTGTAACTGTATCTGTTGCATAAAGGACATTCTAGAACAATAAACATTCCATTGCTAAGGAAGAGCGTGGGCCCAGTCCCTGCGTGGTAAAGTTGGCTGGTCCACTGAGTGAGCCTCCGATGTCTTTTGACCTATCAGCTTAAAGCTGGGACTAGGGTAGCCATAAGCAGACTGTTAGATTTTTCTCCCCACCCCAGGCCTATTCTGTCTCTGGCTGGCCATCCAAGAGCCTCCCTCTACTGGGGATCTTTCCTAGACTTGCTCCACAAGAGACGCTGCCTGAGATGGAGTGAATCAAGAGAACTTCAGAAGAGAGATAAGAGTTTAGGGAGAAGAATGTCTTCCTCCCAGACTAGTTCTGTTAAAAATTACTTTCCTCTTCTACCTGAAAGCTCATCTTCTACTTTATCTACCATCCCAATTTTCATATTTAGGGAGAAAACTCCAGAAAGCCGATCCACCAAGTAGCTGATCATATATGACATAGATAGTTCCCTCTGTGTAGGACCTCTCACGGATGGTTAGTTTGGCTGATAACCCCGGGAAGAGTCGACAAAGTCTTGACTTCGTTAAAAACGCAGCAGACATCATGCTACTGTGGTCTCATGGAGTGAGTCATCCTCAGTGCAAGACATGTCATGGCCGTCACTGTTTTTCTTCATCTTATGGGCATTGCAATGTACGTTTTCTCTTCAATCTATTATTTTGTGAGTATACCAATGGGGAGTTACTAACATCAAATTGCATGTTGTAGCAGTAAAGGAAGAATGGCAGGTGCTTTTAAAAATAAAAAAGGGAACATTTTCTCATCAACTTCTTTTTTTATTTGCTCAGATGTGTGGAGTATATCTGAAATGCTGTTACCTGCATAGATTGCATCGTGGTCAAATCAGGGCTTTTAGAGCATCTATCGCCTGAATAATGTACTTAGAACCATTTCTTATCCACCCCCTTCCACTGCCTCACCCTTCCAAGTCTCTGTTGTCTACCATTCCATTCTCTATGTCCATGTGTACACACTTTTTTTTGAGACCGTGTCTCTTACTCTGTCACCTTGGCAGGAGTGCAGTGATGTGATCATAGCTCATTGCAGTCTTGAACTCTAGGACTCACACGATCTTCCCGCCTAAGCCTCCCGAGGAGTTGGGACTACAGTCCTGTGTAACCACGTCTGGATGATTTTTTTATTTTTATTTTTGTAGAGATAAGGTCTTGCTATGTTGCCCAGACTGGTCTCAAACTCCTGGCCTCAAGCAGTCCTCCAGTCTTGGCCTCCCAAAGTGCTGGGATTACAGGCATGAGCCATCATGCCTAGTCAGGTGTACACATTTTCAAAGTACCTACTTATGAGTGAGAGCATACGATACCATCAGTCCCCAACATACAAACAAGTTCCACTCTAAAAGCGTATTTGTAAGTCCAATTTGTTGTAAGTCCAGCAAATTTAGCCTAGGTACTCAACTAACACAATCTGTTATATACAGCGGGTACCAAAAATATGTATACACATTTTAAGAAAGGAAAAAGCTATCAAAATTATAATACTCAATATATGCCAATAACAAAAAATAACTACAAGTCATGTTTGATATCTGCAGTTACAAGAGGTGCTCAGAATGGTCACTATCTGCTTCACTTCTGATTATGGCAAACATCTCTTAAAATGTGTATACTTTTTTTTGGCTTCCCGGTAGTATTGTATGTATTGAACAGACTATACTGCAAACTGGTGGAGGAATAATACACAAAAACCACACGTTCACGTCTCTGAAAGTTTGCATCTTGAATGTTCATATGTAGGAGACTTATGTATTTGACTTTCTGTACCTTGCTTGTTTTACTTAAAATAATGTCCTCCAATTCCATCTATGCTACAAAAGACATGATTTCATTCTTTTTAAATAGATGAATAGTATTCCATTGTGTATAGATACCACATATTTTAATCCCATTTCTTTATTTTTAACCTTTTGAGTGATATTTAAATTAAACATAGTATTGTTATGCTCAGGTGGCACTATATTAGGTTAATACTATTACATTGGTCAAAATGATCACCTGTAGTTCAATGCTCCTGTATTATGTTTGGCCATGAGGATCTCAAGACATTTAAGAAGAGAATTATGCAGTCAGAGACATTCCTTGGGTTCTACACATGTGTCTGATAGACCTGTAGAGGTGTTCTCTGGGTGGGGAAGACAGGACAGAGAGATGAAGCTTTTAACAAGGCCACTGTGGCATTACTATTGTGGTTGTTGCTGTGGTTTTTCTTAAAAGACATTTAGGAAGCTGATCAGCAGTTTAAACTAAACTGTAGCGTGGGCTGTTCAGTGAGACTCACTCCTTAGTGATGGGCAATGTTTTTTTCTCTCTATTAAGATAAGAGGTCAGTGTTCCTTAAGCTACAGTAAATCAGTAGTATTATTTAATCAGAGATAAGGGTCTGTTTTTAACAAAGGGGACAAAAATCTAATGCTTGGGGGACTGGGACACCATGGCCTGCTACTGTAAACTTCTATCTCTAAGTGACAGCCTGGAAGGAAGCCACAGTCATTTTGGATGTTCACTCCCATCACATGACTTTTAAAGGTCTTTTCATCTTTACGTTGGTCCCAAGGGAAGACGACGCTTTTGGTGGACTTCTTTCTTCTTTCCATAATTCTATTTTAATTTTCTGCATCTTTTTATTTTCAGTAAGTGTCTCATTTGTACTTTGGGTAGCAGCATTCATTGCTTACGTACACCTCCTTAGGGGTAGGTACATAATAAAGGTGCAAAGACTGAGTGTAGCTTAAGTGAAATAATCTTTACGCCTTATGAAAATATACAAGTGAGTCATTCTTTATTGGAACAGAAGACTGAAGTTAAAAATTCTTTCCCATAATCTTTTCAACATATGTTCGGCAGAGGAAAAGAATCTATTTAGGCTGGAATCTTCTACCAAGTTAATAAAATGCTAATATTTTCCCGTATTAGGAGTTCAGACATTTTGAAGGTCCTAAAGTTACCATGGCCAGGACTCTCCACGGGACAGCACCGATAGTGGAACGATGGGGTGAGGAGCGTGGAGGGTGGGGAGGTGATCAAGGTGCCCTCTAAGCCCTGCACTCTCTCTTCCTCACACCAGGTTGGGCCAGGCAGTTGCAAAATTAAAGTCTCCTCTCCTGAATGTCTGCTTTACTCATTACACAGAAGAAAGTTGAACACATTGGTGTGTGGGATGGTAAAATGGGTGTGTGTGTGTGAATAAAAGGATCTTACCGACTTTGGGGTAAGAGCAGGTTGACTGTATATATTTTTTCAGAGCACATGAGAATCCAATAATGCCTCCAGAGATAAAATTCTCTACCTTAAGTTTTATAAGAAGTAAAAATTTGGAATTTCGAAGAAACATGGTAGCATGTCATTTTCTTATGTTTCCTTTCTTTGGTGGACAGCAAGAATTTTTTTTTTTTTTAAATACAAGTCTTTTTTTTAAATGCAAGTCTTTTTTTTTAATGAAAGACTTTTTTCTTTTTCCTTTTTTTAAATGCTGGTGTTGGAACATTTTCCTCGCTTTGAATGAGAGAGCTCTTGGAATGTATTGATAGCCGAGGGCATCCATCTTTCATCCCAAACAGGCAGGATTGACACCTTTGAGGTCCCAGACACATAAATACCCCGTAATCCACACAAGTAGCCTTTGGGGCCACTCTGTCATCGGGGCACCTACTTTTAGGAGAAACGGATGAGGTCATGTCTGTAAAGGACTTTGAGAAAGCTAAGCACCGAAAATAAAATATTTTTAGAAGAAGTGATGGCTTTGGACAGGCAAGACTGCCATGTGAAATAGAAAGCCGAGTGAGCAGAACACAGGATTCTTGTGCCAGTCGAAGGCAGCTCTGTGGTCATGGCGTGGGCCCAGGCACCCGAGGAATAAGAAGATGGTGTGGAAGGACAGAAGGGGACAGAGCAGAGGAGAATCAAGGGCTGGATTAAATGCCCACATAGTGGCCAAAACTTAGGAGGGTAGAAAGTCACCATGGATAACTGAGGAAGTAAGATTGGGCCTTCTCTGTTCCATTTCTATAATCGAGCTAGTCTTCATTTTAAAATATGCCTTCTTCGCGTTTCCTTTTGCTTTTTCATGTTCTTCATTTAAGTTTCTTGCTTCTTGTACGTTCTTACTTCCTCTCTGAGCAAAGCCATGAAATAACCCTCAAACCATATTTTGATGACATCACTTCCACCATTTTGAAAGGTATCTTTCAAAGGAAAGATTCCTTAGAAGAGCAGCTGTAAAATAGTTGAGCTTATTGTTCTGGTGGGAGCAGAGGAAGGGGACCTAGAATGCTGCCGGCCAGTCTGTCCTTCCTCGGTATCTGGGAGACTCCTGGTAACTCCCTGATGGCCCTAACCCCCTCAGTTGACATTCCAAGACCTTGACGCCATGGCCGCTCATTCCTGAAGTACTGAGTTGGCTTTTCTCTCATTGTTTTCGAGTGTGACTCTGCTTTGCCTGCCGGGCCCCCTCCACATCGTTCTTACATCCATCTTTGTCCTTTACATGCTTTTCTTCAGCTTAACTGTGTACAACCCCTTGGGGCCTGGCCAAAGAGGCTCAGCTGCCCTTGGCATACGTCACCCTACTCTGCTTTTCCTGCTTCGTGCGTTTTCACTGCCATCCACACCTTTGTTCTGCCTGCTCAACCTTGGCATCTGAAGACCTTCACCTTAGAAGCCCTCTAGACTTAGTGAGAAGAAGTCGGATAAGAGCACAGTCACTTGATTACGAGAGCGTTCATCTCTGGTAGGCAGAACTTGGAGCTAGTCCTGACATCTTACCCGAATTGGGTGAGCCTGTGGGCACCATGTCACCTGGTTGTGTGATCGCTCTTTGTCTCAGGGTGGCATCTGCCCTTCAGTTTATTCTGTACTCAAGTGTTTGAATCTGCTTAGCTTTTAAAGTCTCCATTTCAGGGGACTGGATCTTGTCTCTGGCAATGCAGATTCTAGGGGAAAGCTTGCTTTTATCAAGGACAATATGTTTCTCTGAGTCAGCTCCAGGAGTCTTCTCTACAGAGTTTCCTTGCATAATAAAAAATTATAAAATACAGCCGGGCTCAGCCTGTAATCCCAGCGCTTTGGGAGGCTGAGGTGAGTGGATTGCCTGAGCCCGCGGGTTCGAGACCCGCCTGGGCAACTTGGCGAGACCTCATCTCTACAACAAATCAAAAAATCAGCCGGGCGTGGTAGCGCGCGCCTGTAGTTCCGGCTACGCGGAAGGCTGAGACGGAAGGATTGCTGGAGCCCGGCAGGTTGAGGCTGCAGTGACTGGGAGCGGCCACTGCACTCCGGTCTGGATGATAGAGGAGACTCCAACTCAAACAAACAAACAAACAAAAACAACCTGACTTTAAGAAGACCTAAGATAAGAAAACGTGCAGGTCCATCATTTATAATTATTGCAGGTTTTAAATTCCATATATTGTTTGCATTTTCAGAAAGAATTCACATTTGGTTCTCTATGTTGCATACATTTAAAGTGTACACTGTGACGTTTGAATACGCTTTTACATGGTGATATAGATATTGTTATCTGTTTTCCCCATCTGCTCTTTTAATATGTTGATGGAAGTTTTAAAGAGTTGATTCTCTCTGGGTTTTCTCAAGCATGGAGGCCTCAGGCCATTGGTCTCATGGTGGCTCAGACCCCCAGAATGTCTGTTCTAGCCACCAAGAGGGAAGCTGCAGTGCCTCACAGACCTTGCTTCAGAAGTCAGGTGACAGTAAGTCTGAGACCCTCCCAGATTCAAGGGCAGGGGAATTAGACTTCCCGTTTTGTTGGGAGGGAGTGGTAATGTTTTGGAAAAGTGTTTGGAACAGGAGATCTTGCTGCAACCATCTCTGGAAAATACAGTCTTCTACAGGATACATATGTAGTTGTCAGCATCTAGGAACATACCACAGATAGAAGTAAGCTGGGCTTCTTTCTTGGACACGAGAATAGTATCTTACACAATGTTCACATGTTGTCAGTTCTAATAATTTAGATATTTACACGTGATGGATAATTGATGGTTGTTTTTACTGCCTTTAACCGAGAGGCTATACGTATTTGCAGGTCACTAGTACGTGTTAATTGCGCACTGGATTTTGGAACTTGTAGTGGGGCCAGTATTTGCCCTCATGCTTTAGAGATGACCCAGAAGTCGATGACCAGGAGCCGGGTCCTTGTTAAGTCGAGCTGCTCAGGACAGCGGTTTAGAAAAGAATGGGGTTCCCACGGTGCACTGGGGCTAAGATACCGATGAGTGTCCAGGAGGCTGAAGGAGGAAGGCAAGAGTGCTGACTGATTAACTTCTTGGGAAAGACCTGGAGAGGGAGTGCAGAAAAAAAGTGAAGGCTGTCTCGTAGATGTCCACATAGGTATGTGGTTAACAGTCACGCCGGAAGTTAGTTTCACCAACTTGGCTCCTGTGCTCGTTGGGAAGTGAGTTCTCAAAGCAGCAAAATGGCACTGGGCACACGCCCAACTCGAGCTGGCATGAAGAGTGACCCCCATCCTTAGTCTTTATAAGAGAACAGTAAACACTCTTTTTGACTAATAAATTTGCCAAAACATTGTGTTGTTTGCAAATAATTCATTTGAGATATTTTTCTTTTTCTTTTTACCATTTTATAATTGTGGCCAATTACTTGGAAATGCCTCTGGATCTCTGTCTCCATCTTGATCTTTATCTCCCTATGTTTTGAATGTGTGTTCCTTCCCAAATTCCCATTGGAACTTAACCCCTGCTGTGCTGGTATGAATAGGTGTGGTCTTTCGGAGGTGACCGAGTCATGAGGGTTCTGACCTCATGAATGGGTGGGACCAGTTGCCCTTAGAAAAGGGCTGATGGAGGGGGCTCTCCCTCTTCTGCCCTTCTGTTTTCTGCCTTGTGATGATATAGTGTAAGTCCCCTCTGGAGGGTGCAGCCTCAGTGTGCCATCTTGGCAGTAGAGAGACCGGGCCCTCACCAGCCTGTGCTGTGATCGTCAGCTTCTTAGCATCTGGAACTCTAAGGGATAAATTTCTGTTGCTTATAAATATCACCCAGTTTGTGGTATTTTTATAGCAGCACAAACGGACTAACACACCATATTTCTCTCTCTCTCTGTCTCAGTCTCTATCTCTATCTCTCTCTTCAGAATGTCAGCTGGAGACTAGCTGCCTCTTAAGAACTAGATGCTATTGGCTTAAATCTCTATTTCCCTTTTTCCAAGACTTCTTTGACACTTGTAGGCACACAGAGAGGATTATGATCTCATGGTCATCTCTGACTTCAGCTTCCTGCCTCTATCAAAGTCATTTAACGTACGGATGGTCCCCCAAACTTAAGAGGTTTTCAAGTTATTTTCCTGAACAAAGACAGTTCCTTTCTGTGTTGGTTAGTTTTTGCAGCATAACAGATCACCCCAAAGTTAAGTACCTTAAAACAAAAACCGTTTTATTCTCTATTCTGGGGACTGGCTGGGTTGTTTTTCTGAGTCTAGGCTGGCCTGCTGACCTCTGCTGGGCTCTTTCATGAGCCTGTGGTCAGAAGGAAGTTGGCAGGGGGCTGCGTGGACTGGAGTGGCCTTCCACACATGTCAAGGGTGGACAGCCTGGCTGGCTTTGCGGGGGAGGAAGTGCTCAGCTGGAACAGCTTAAATATGCTCCACAGCAGGGGTCCTCCACCCCAGGCCATGGTCTGGTACAGGTCCGTGGCCTGTTAGGAACCAAGCCACACAGCACAAGGTGAGCGGTAGGTGAGCGAGCAAAGCTCCGGCTGTATTTACAGCCGCTCCCCATCGCTGGTGTCGCCACCTGAACTCTGCTGTCAGATCAGCCGTGGCATTAGATTCTCAGAGGAGTGCGAGCCCTATTGCGAACTGTGCTTGTGAAGGATCTAGGCTGCACACTCCTCATGAGAATTGAATGCCTGATGACACAAGGTGGAGCTGAGGTGGTGATGCTAGCGGGAGCTGGAGTGGCTGCAAATGGAGATGAATGCGAGCAGTGAGGCTGGACTTCACAGAACCCGTCTTCAATCAACTGCTTGCAGACTCCTATCAAAATAACAATTTCATGGTAATTATTTCATCATATATGATAATGTAATACTAGGGGAAAAAAGACACAATAAATGTCATGTGCTTGAATCATCCTGAAACCATCCTCCCCACCCCATCTGGGGAGGAATTGCCTTCCACAAAATGGGTCCCTGATGCCAAGTAGATTGGGGACCGTTTCTCTGGGGTCTTCACCCTACAGGGGGCCCGGCTCAGCCTCTTCTCACGGTGGGCTCAGGTACCAAAGAGCCACCGTTTGTAAATGATTTTCAAGTCTCTACTTGTGACATGTTGGCTGATTTCTCATTGCCCCAAAGTATTCACATGACTAAGGCCCAAGCCAGTTGGGCGGCCACAACCCAAGAGCACAAGGCAAGGAGGGGGCTCACTGTGGTCATTTTTGTAAACGTCTCACCACATCTCCCAAAGATCAATGTTGGTGTCATCTGTTTCGTGCCTATTTTTCACCTGATCTGATCCTTACTTTCCCAATGTTTGACTACGGCAAGGAAATATTTTCTATTTCTTTTGTTCCTCTTTGGAAACAAAACCCAAATAAACAAACGAAAACCTCAAATCAGGTGGCTAGGGGTACTAGGAAACGTAGAACTGTTTGGGGCTTTGGAGCCCTGATGGCGTTTGGTGGGAGGGGACCAGGAGCGCTGGACATTCCTTGAGGAAAAGCCCAGCAAAGTGAAAGCTGGTCTTGCCCACATTGAGACATACCGAGCTATATATTCCAAGGAGATATTTTCTTACTTTTCTGAATAAATTTCCTCCCGCTTTCACTGCTCAGTGAGGTAATTTGTGGTCATGGAGAAGGAACACTAGATGAGAGAGGAAGCTGAGTTTCTAATCTTACCTGTTTCAGACTCTAACTGTACAGTCTTGAGCTAATCACAAGTGTTCCGACTTGAAGTAACAGGGTGGGATGAGATGATATTTACATACTGGTGCATTGCTTTTCCCCCAATCATTCTACAAAGGATTTGAGATGAGTGCATAAAGCACAAAAATAGATATCTGAGGGAATTTGCCCACAAGGAAAACAAGAATGGAAGAGTAAGCGATAAGTAGAACCGCTCGCAGAAAGCACACTTCGAGACTATGCTGAGCTGCCGGAAGCAGATCTCAGGTTGGGTTCTCAGCTTCCTGGTAGCCTAAGTGCAGAGAGAAACACGACCATCACAGGCGTTACAGACACTGTAAAAATGAAAATGGAAGTTGGTCAGTTGAAACACACGACTTTGTCATTGAGACATGAGAGAATGTTATCCCTTAGGATATTATAATAATGCGTAGAAGACCATATTCTTGAAAGTGTACAGTAAGTAGGTTCAACAGTTTTCACTCAGTGATTTCTTACAGTGTCCCACCGTGCAAGTTGATGTCATAACTGTAAAGAAACCCCAGCAATGGTGTCTCAATATGCATCTCTGCTGATTTGACTCGTCTCAAGGGTAATAGGTAGACCATTTCCACAAAAATGTTCTTTTTTTTTTTTTTAGTTGGAGTCTCACTCTGTTGCCCAGACTGGAGGGCAGTGACCACAGCCTTGACCTGCTGGGCTCCGGCGATCCTTCCGCCTTAGCCTTCTGAGTAGCCAGAATTACAGGCATGCGCTACCACGCCTGGCTGATATTTTGATTTATTGTAGAGATGAGGTCTCGCCAAGTTGCCCAGGCGGATCTCGAACCCGCGGGCTCAGGCAATCCACTCATCTCAGCCTCCCAAAGCGCGGGATTACAGGCTGAGCCACCAAGCCTGGCTTGTTTTATTTTTTGAGTCGGAGTTTCACTCTGTTGTCCAGGCTGGAGTGCAGTGGCACGCTCACGGCCTCTGCAACCTCAGCCTGCTGGGCTTAGGTGATCCTTCTGCCTCAGCCTTCCAAGTACCTGGAACTACAGGCATTTGCCACCATGCCTGGCTAATTTTCTTGACTTATTATAGAGATGAGGTCTCGCCATGTTGCCCAGGCTGGTCTGGAACCCATGGGTTCAGACAATCCTTTCACCTTGGCCTCCCAAAATTCTGGGATTATAGTCATGAGCCACTGTGCCCAGCCTAGGTAAGACAGATTTATAGTGAAGATTTATTTTTAAGCACTGTGTATGTTTTCCCTAGTCCCTTTTCTGTGACTTAGATGGATTTACAATTTTTTTTAGATTAGAAAATATAGTCTATTTAGAAAGTAAATTAGAGAGAAAGAGGAGATTAACCTCCCCACGGTAGAGAAGGGGACCAAATCCAGGAAACATGGGGACAGCCATAGCTCAAAGAGTATATTACTTGCAATGGCCTGGCAAATGCCGGATTTATAATTTTTATAGCCACGTAGAGACCCAGTCTCAGTGTTCCCTGACCTCGGGGGCATGTGCAGTCACAGATTTATTTTTCCTGAGGTAGTCACAGCCCTTGGATCCCCTAAGTATAGGGTAGTGTTCCAGATGGGGAGAGCTCAAGGATGAGTGGAACACTTGGAAGGATATGTCATATTCAGGGAAACAGTGGTCAGTGCCCAACTTGGTTCCCTGTTTTGGCATTTGCTCTCCATTTCGGTGGATGTTGTTTTTGTACACAGAGTAGGAGAATCTACAAACAAGAAGCACCTCTAACAGAGTTGTTTTGCCTAATTGATATACAGTTGCCTCTCTTTATCCATGGGTTCCATATCCATGGATTCAGTCCACTGCAGTTGAAAATATTTGGAAAATAAAAATAAAAGAGATGGTTGTGACTGTACTGAAAACGTACAGACTTTTTTCTTTGTCATTATTTCCTAAATGTTACAGTATAGCAACTATTTACATAGCATTTATATTGTTAGGTATTATAAGTAATCTAGAGGTGATTAAAACACACAGAAGATGTGCATAGCTTATATGCAAACACTATATAATTTTATATAAGGGACTGGAGCATCAGTGAATTTTGATATTCATAGGGGGGTCCTGGAACCAATCCCCTATGATACAAAGAGTTGACTGTAAATGTATTGAAACAGAATAGTAGAAACGGAATCAAATTCCTTTAATTTCACATATATTCCAGTTGTCTCTGTTTTGCCTCTTCATTGGGTTGGGAGCATTTCCCCTCAGGCATCCCGGGGGTTGATAGGGGATTGCTTAAGAGTATTCCTAGCAGGGCTCGGTGGCTCAACCTGTAATCCCGCACCTTGGGAGGCTGAGGTGAGTGAATTACCTGAGCCCGCGGGTTCAAGACCCACCTGGGCAACTTGGCGAGACCTCATCTCTACAGTAAATCAAAAAATTAGCCGGTTGTGGTAGCGCATGCCTGTAGTTCCAGCTACTTGGAAGGCTGAGGTGGAAGGATTGCCAGAGCCCAGCAGGTCGAGGCTGTGGTGGCCAGGAGCAGTCACTGCACTCCATTGTGGGTTACATAGTTACAATCCAAATAAAAAAAAAAAAAAAAAAAAGTATTCCTAAACCGGGTGCAGGGCTCATGCCTGTATTCCCAGCACTTTGGGAGGTAGAGGCAAGAGGACAACCTGAGTCCAAGGGTTGGAGACCAGCCTGGGCAACTCGTCGAGACCTCATCTCTACAATTAGTCAAAAAAATTAGATGTGGTGGCGCACACCTGTGGTTCTAGCGTACTTGGAAGGCTGAGGAAGAAGGACGCCTGAGCCGAGTAGTTGTGGCAGTGACTGTGAGCATGCCACTGTTCTCTAGCCTGGGTGAGACTCTGACTCAAAAAAAAAAAGGAATTTTTTTAAGGCTGTCTATGGCAGAAGTAAACCAGTTCTGTCTTGGTTGTCATAAATACCTCTTTTAATTAGCTCAGTTGTTCTCTAGGGCTGGGTTGATTCTCTAGCCAGTTTTTGCCAAGAAAAATGATGTAGTCATTAATGGAATTCCAAACAGCATTTCCTTTTTATTTGGCTATTAATCAGAACCTGGGACACCATCCATTTTCTGGGTACTAATTTCACTATGGAATATTTCCATAAAATGTGCATCTCATCACTGTAAATGTCCTGTGCATACTTCTACTTGGGTTGGTTGTCTTTGCTTTGGATCTACTGTGCCCTTAGGGAGCCTTTCCTACTCGAATTGTTTATAATGGTGTCCAGTCTGATGAGTAGACCTTAAGTAAGAGTTGGATTCTGGGTCTTGGGGAAAATGAGGAAGTTCTACCTTTTATGTGAGATGTGATTGAAGAAACGTCTTATATATTTTTAGACTTTTGAGCAATGTGGGAAAGATTGAATTGCCTGAGTGGAGAAATTTGGTAGGAGGAGACAAGAAGAGAAGCTCTTTATTAAAGACCTAAAAATAGAATTCATTAAAGTCACAAATAGATAACAGTAGGATTCCTGTCTTGCTCTCTCCTGCTCTGGGTTTGTGCTGCCAGCTGTTGCTTCTGATTACCTGGAAAAGATCACAATATTTTGTCAAAAGGGTCAACAGCATAGACCTGAAATGCTGTGTTTGCCAGTCTGAAAATGCATGTTTTCCGTTTTGAAAGTAGTTTAGAAAGTGATTGGATTCCTTGATGTAGGGAAGAAATCCTAAGCAGGAAAATTGGCTGACTAGAGTTTTTCCTTCTGGTTGAATGTTGCTGACTAGAGAGGGATCTCCTTTGTAGGCTATCTACCTGATTCAACAGATGGCACCTCTGTGTTTTGGAGGGTCGGAGCCCTCTTGATTCTAACAGTTGGAGATGAAAATGGCTGCTTATGTTTTCTTCCTGTGGAGGCCTCTGATGCCCTAGGCTGCCTATGCCCTTTCCTTCTGTGTGAGGGGGTGGAAGAATGTCCTGCCTCCCCTATTCCATCCTGCCTTGACTTCTAGGGAGAATGGGGCCCATTGTGGGATATGCTCGAAGGCACAGGCCTCTGCTTTAGTGTTAGGCCTGCTGTGGCCTCTGTCTCCAGTCTCCTGTGGTCATTGGGTGCCAAGGGGCAGGGAGCCCAGCAAACTATTACTTCTTTTCATGCTCCTTTACTGTTCAGGAGTATTCTAAAGAGTGGTGCTTGTGCTTTTTCTGCCTCCAGGTGCGATTTTGTCATTTCTTGATAAAGATTCTTAGGGACACCTGAGCTCTGAGCTTATTCTTGTAGCAGATATGAGGCTATATTTGGAGAAGCAGGCCTGCTGCTCCCAAGGGTGGCTGAATGCCTGGTCACAAGAGTTTGGGTGCTTCTTCCAGGCCCTTTCTATGCTTTGAATCCACTGGGAAGCATAGAATTAATCTATTTGTAAATGCAATTGGACTTTAAGTTCTTGTTTTCTTTATTTTGACTTTAATCAACTTTAGAACTCGTTGAAGATGTAAAATGCCAGAACATAGTTCTCTAGGAGAAGCCAGAGGCTTTTTTTATTGAGTTGGAGTGTCACTCTGTCGCCCAGACTGGAGTGCAATGGCACACGCACGGCCACCCCAGTGTTGATCCACTGGGCTCCGGCAGTCCTGCCTCAGCCTTCCAAGTAGCCAGAACTACAGCCCTGCACTACCACGCCCAGCTAATTTTTGATTTATTGTAGAGAGGAAGTCTCGCAAAGATGTCCCAGCTGTTCTCGAACCCGTGGGCTTAGGCAATTCACTCACCTCGGCCTCCCAAAGTGCTGGGATTACAGGCTGAGCCACCGAGCCTGGCCTTTTTATTTTTTGAGTCGGAGTCCCATTCTGTCACCCAGGCTGGAGTGCAGTGGCATGCTCATGGCCACCAAGCCTTGACCTGTTAGGCTCAGACGATCCTTCCACCTCAGCCTTCCAAGTAGCTGGAACTACAGGCATGTGCCACCATGCCCAGCTAATTTTTCTTGATTTTTTTGTAGAGATGAGGTCTCGCCATGTTGCCCAGACTGGTCTCAATTTTTTAAAAATTTTATAATAGTAAAAAAATCCAGCTAGTTTGTTCTTTCTGCCGGAGAAGAGGGACACATTTCTTTCTCTGTTTTAGGATCGGGAGTAGCATTTCACTTTTATCAAATAAAGGACTAAAACATACTCATCATGCTGAGATCGCACTGCAGATGCCACACTTGTTAAAAGATAGTATTGAGTTTTCTTAAGGAGAACTCTTCTTTCAGATAGCGTCTGATCATACTGTGGTATTTTTAAGTCATGATTCCCAAGAGATGAGGTCCACCCACTGAGGGCACTTGCTTTTTGGTGAGACAGGCCGGATTTTTGGCATGAGTGTGATGACATTGGATAGTGAAAAATATTGAGTGCCCTAAGCAGTAGAAACCTGGGCCTGAGGAAGGAATCTACCAGAGATGCTGAGTTCCCAGGGACCTTTCCATCCTACTGTGGCCTTTTTTTTTTTTGAGTTGGAGTCTCACTCTGTCACCCAGACTGGAGTGCAGTGGCCGCTCCTGGCCACTGCAGCCTCGACCTGCTGGGCTCTGGCGATCCTTCACCTCAGCCTTTCAAGTAGCTGGAATTATAGGCGTGTACTATCACGCCTGGCTAATTTTTTTTATTTATTTATTGTAGAGATGAGGTTTCGCCAAGTTGCCCAGGCGGGTCTTGAACCCGCGGGCTCAGGCACCCCACTCACCTCGGCCTCCCAAAGCGCTGGGATTATAGGCTGAGCCACTGAGCCTGGCCCTACTGTGGTCTTAAGGATGGCCCTTGGGCTTCTCTGCCTCAGTAAAATTAGAACTGAATATCCTCCCCCAGAGGATGCTAAGGAGGGGAAAAGTGGCTTGTTAGTAATGTGCCCTGTACAGTGCCTGGCTACTCTCTATTGTGGCTTTTTGTTTCCTGTCCTTTTTCATTTTAGTGCAAGCAAAGAGTAGGGTCTTTGCTAAAACCTGGACATATTTCATAGGTTGATTGATGAGCTCAGGGGTGTTTTTTTAATGTTTTATAATTATATACATAACAGGTTTTATATGTACCAAATAATCATATTAACAACATTAAAAAAGCAAAGCGTACACATGAGCCCAAGGAAGTAAATATCCAGGGGCTACTGTTTGGGAACAGTGAGGGATGGGGACTAGAGAACATGGTGGAGCCAAGTGGGCTAGTGATAGGGGTGGGACCGGGGTACAGAGACTTTGGCCAGCCCTGAGATGATAGAGTTATGGGAGTATAAATAAAGCCAGTATCTGAATGGAATAAGGCAGTGAGGTTTCACTAGCCCAGAGCTGAAGAATGGTGGAGTTTGAAAGGCAGTGCTGGTGGGAGAATGACTAGAGGGTATACGCTAGAATTTTGGTGGTACCCAGTAATAAAACAAAAAGTACCTTGACTCCATCCCTGGGAACAAATTGGGAGATGAATAAATGAGCTAGGCAGTGAGGGTCACAATATCAGTTTCGTAACCCACAAAACTGTGGGGAGATGAGACCTGGGTGCATGGCCACTGAGAATTTCCTAAAGGTGAACCCTAGAATTAGAGCGGGAGGTGCCCACCCTTTCATACTCAGCTCCTTTTCTACATATGCTGTTATACAAAGTCCCTAAGCTCTTCCAGGGCTAGTTTTATGCTAACTTCATCTTTTCCTTTTCCTTTTTTTTTGAGTCTAGGTTTCATTCTGTTGCCCAGGCTAGAGTGGAGTGGCGCGATCATGGCTCACTGTAGCCTCAGCCTTCTGGACTCAGGTGATCCTTCTGCCTCAGCCTCCTGAGTAACTGGAACCACTTGTGTGTGCCACTATGCCTCGCTAATATTTTGATTTTTTGTAGAGACGAGGTCTTGCTTTGTTGTCCAGGCTGGTCTTTAACTCCTTGCCTCAAGTGATCCTCCCACCTTGGCCTCCCACGTTGCTTGTATTATAGGTGTGCACTGTGCCTGGCTCACCATAGACCTTTTTATGGGTCTCCTTTCTTACGTTTCTTACCTTTTTTTTTTTTTTTTTTTTTTTGAGTTGGAGTCTCCCTCTGTCGCCCAGGCTGGAGAGCAGTGGCCGCTCCCGGCCACCGCAGCCTCGACCTGCTGGGCTCCAGCAATCCTTCCGCCTCAGCCTTCCAAGTAGCTGGAACTACAGGCGCGCGCTACCATGCCCAGCTAATTTTTTGATTTATTGTAGACATGAGGTCTCGGCAAGTTGCCCAGGCGGGTCTTGACCCTGTGGGCTCAGGCAATCCACTCACTTCAGCCTCCCAAGGCGCGGGATTACAGGCTGAGCCACCGAGCCCAGCTACGTTTCTTACCTTTTTTTGGGGGGGGGGGCAGGGGTAGAAATGGAGTCTCACTATGTTGCCCAGGCTAGTCTTGAACTCCTAGCCTCAAGTGATCACCTCAGCCTCCTAAAGTGCTGCAATTATGAGCAGCTGTCTCTGGCCTCTTATATTTCTTTATAGTTTTGTCTCCCAGGTGTGCATCCTTGGGTACTATAGTTTAATTTTGTCTGTTTTTGAACTTGTCTTTAATTTACAGTTTTCCCCCTCTCTTTTCCTTACAATTATCTACTGAAGAACTTTGGCCTGCAGAGTTTCCCACAGTCCAGATTTAGCAGATTATATCTTAGGATTGCTCTTCTCTGTATTTCTTGTGAATAGGCAGCTGGAGCCAAAGGCTCCAACAGCCTCAGGTTTGGTCCCCTTTGGCAAGGCGGGGGTGGTTTGAGTCTTTCTTCCGGAGTGCCGGCTTCATTTTGTCTCACACTTTGCTCATAGCAGGTACCTAGAGCATTACTTCTGTGGGAGCACTGTGGGGCCTGAAGAGTGACTGGCCCAGCAGTTCTTGTCAAACCAGTTTCCCCAGTGTGGGTATGGCGTTGATTGGCCTGATTCACAGCACTGTCCCTCTCTTAGGCCCTCCTTTATTCCTTCTGTATTCCTCCCCTGCCTTTCAGCTCCCTGCCTTTCATTGTCTGTCCCTCATCTTGTCCCCTCTCTTCAGCTTTTCTCTCCTTTCCCCTTTTGTTTAAATAGTGTTCTGACTGGAAAAAAGTTGTTTGGCAATTAGGAGAGGATTTCTCCTACTCCTCGATTGCTCACCATCTGGAGATCTGTGAAAGCCTAAGTTTCCCCATCTGTAAAATGGGGGGGTTAGTTTTTTTTTTTTTTTTTTTTTGGAGTTGGAGTTGGAGTCTTACTCTGTCACCCAGACTGGAGTGCAGTGGTCGCTCCCGGCCACTACAGCCTCGACCTGCTGGGCTCCGGAGATCCTTCCGCCTCAGCCTTCCAAGTAGCTGGAACTACAGGCGTGCACTACCACACCTGGCTAATATTTTGATTTATTGTAGAGATGAGGTCTCGCCAAGTTGCCCAGGCGGTTCTCGAACCCGCGGGCTCAGGCAATCCACTCACGTCAGCCTCCCAAGGCATGGGGTTACAGGCTGAGCCACCGAGCCCGGCTTGATGGGGCATTTAAAGCCTGTGTCTTGTGTGAGGGTGATTTTGGTGCTTACCTCAGAGACAGTTGCTGCATGAGTGGCTGTTGCTGTGTGGATCTGGAGGCAAAAGGGCTGTGGTCATGTCTGGCCTTTATCTTTGTTGTAAGAGCTAACCCTGGCCTGAGCCCATTGCCCTTGAGGTGGGAGTTGTTCCAGAGAGAAGTGTCATGTGGTGTATCAGGATTTATCAGGTCTTTCCGCAGTGCTGGGACACTTAACATGTCCCTGTGGTGTTGTTGTTTGTTTTGTTATTATTTCACACATTTAATTTCCTTTTTTAAAAATACTTAAATAATTTTGAAGCCAAGTAAATTCAGATATTTTTTGTCTACCAAGGTTTTTTAGGCCTTAGATGGTAGACCAGGTTTTGTTTTCTTGTTTTGAATCCAAGTTTTCTGAGGGTTGTCCTCTAGGGAGGAGAATGTAAGGAATTTCAGAGTCTGGGAGGCGTGGGCTGTGTTCAGGAAAGGGCTAGAGAGGCTGCTGGGCACTGCTCAGGAACGCCTGTAGGAGTGGGTGTCAGACCGTCAGCAGCCAGCTGGGCGGTGAGGGAAGGGCTGAGTCTCCTGTATGAGAGATTTACATTACTACATTTGAAAATGGAATCAGCCGGGCTCGGTGGCTCAGCCTGTAATCCCGTGCTTTGGGAGGCTGAGGTGAGTGGATTGCCTGGGGCCGCGGGTTCTACAATAATTCAAAAAATTAGCCAGGCGTGGTAGTGCACGCCTGTAGTTCCAGCTACTTGGAAGGCTGAGGTCGAAGGATCGCCAGAGCCCAGCAGGTTGAGGCTGCAGTGGCCGGGAGTGGCCCCTGCACTCCAGTCTGGGCAACAGTGTGGGACTTCAACTCAAAAAAAAAAAAAAAATAGAAAATGAAATCACCAGAATTTGGTGAGGTAAAAACCACACCCATGGTTGTTGAGGTGGTGAAGCAAGAGTTACAGCCATGTTTTCTGGTGTAAGCTGCCCTGGTGTTCTCTGATTTTTGTGATCAGCCAGCAGCAATGGTCCTCAGAGACAGTCCCTTCCTTGATTTCAGGTGTCTGTGGGTAGCAGGCAGATAAAAAGTCCTGAAGAAAATCCCAGGCCAGAGGCTGAGTTTTCTCATTCCTTAGTCTTTGATAATATGCTCATATAAATAAAGATGTTTCACTGAATCGCCTGATAACCTTGTGTTTGACTTTGTTGATGTCACTTTTTTTTTGAGGTGGAGTCTCACTTTGTTACCTAGGCTGGAGTGTGGTGGCACAGTCATGGCTACCACGGCCTCGACCTATTGGGCTCAGGCGATCTTTCGGACTCAGGCGATCCTTCCACTTCAGCCTTACAAGTAGCTGGAACTACAGGCACACGCCACCACGCCTTGTTAATTTTTTGATTTACTGTAGAGATGAGGTCTCACCATGTTGGCCAGGCTGGTTTCAAACCCCTGGGCTCAGGCAGTCCTCTCACTTCTGCCTTCCAAAGTGCTGGGATTACAGGTGTAAGTCATTGTGCCCGGCTGTTGATGTCACTTTTAAAAAAATTGAAGCATAATTTACGTGTACTAAAATGCGTAACTCATAAATGTGTGGCTTGGTATACTATTACATATATATGCCACTCAGATGAAGATAGGGGAGGTTGCATTGTGCCTATTCTGCCAGTCTTCTGACCTTTGTCCTTTTAGCTTAGTTTTGCTGTTCTTGAACTTTATGTAAGTGGAATCATAGAGTGAGTATGTACTCTCAAGTGTCTGTCTTCTCTTGCTGAACATTAGATCTATGAAATTCATCTGTGTGGTTGTGTATAGCAGTTTGTTCTCTTTTGTTGCTGTGTAGTATTCCGCATATAAATATAAGACAATATACTGCATTTCCTGTTGATGGACATTTGGGTTTTTCCCAGTTTTTGACCATCATGAATAATACTGATATGAATGTTTTTGATCATGTCTTATGAGTATATGACAGGGGATCCAAAAAAAACCCAGAATTATTTTTTGGGGGGCAGGCCCTTCACGTGTACGCTAGTTGGTAAATCACCGTCAGTGTACCAGCTAGTGTTGTTGTGGGAGATTGAGTTTGGCTTCAGTTAATTTTTTTTTTTTTGAGTTGGAGTTTCCCTCTGTTGCTCAGGCTGGAATGCAGTGGCATGCTCACAGCCACTGCAACTTCGACCTGATGGGCTCAGGTGATCCTTCCGTCTCAACCTTCCAAGTAGCTAGAACTACAGGCATGTGCCACCATGCCCAGCTAATTGGTTGATTTTTTTGGAGCTTTCTTTTAATGTTTTTGCCCATTTCGTTCAGACACGGTGGCTCACGCCTGTAATCCCAGCAATTTGGGAGGTGGAGGAGAGAGGATTGCCTGAGCCCAGGGGTTTGAGACCAGCCTGGGCAACTTGGTGAGACCTTGTCTCTGCAATAAACTTTTTTAACAAAAAAAGTTAGCCAGTCATGGTGGCATGTGCCTGTGGTTCCAGCTACTTGTTTTTTTTTTTTTTGAGTTGGAGTCTCATTCTGTCGCCCAGGCTGGAGTGCAGTGGCACGCTCCCGGCCACTGCAGCCTCGACCTGCTGAGTTCCGGTGATCCTTCCACCTCAGCCTTCCAAGTAGCTGGAACTACAGGCACGCGCTACCATGCCCGGCTAATTTTTTTTTTTATTTATTGTAGAGATGAGGTCTCGCCAAGTTGCCTAGGTGGGTCTCGAACCCGCGGGCTCAGGCAATCCACTCACCTCAACCTCCCAAGTGTGGGATTACAGGCTGAGTCACTGAGCCCAGCTGGTTCCAGCTACTTGTAAGACTGAGGTGGAAGGATCACCTGAGCCCAGCAGGTCGAGGCTGCGGTGGCTGTGAGCATGCCACTGCACTTCAGCCTCAGTGACAGAGTGAGACTGATTAAAAAAAAAATACTAATAAATAAAAATAAATAAAATAAGTAATTTTTTATAAATAAGTTTCATTTTTTGGGGGGCTCCCCCTTGTATACCTGAGAGTGAACTATTAGGTATACGTTATTTGATGTTTTAATTATTGGAAATTTTGTTTATATGCTGTTCTGTTTTTGAAGCTTTCAATTGATTCATTGATTGATTGAGGCAGGTCTTGCTCTGTTGCTCAGACTGGAGTGTAGTGGTGAGTTTATAGCTCACTGTAGCTTTGAATTCCTGGGCTTAAGTGATCCTCCTAACTTCCTGAGTAACTAGGATTACAGGTGCATGCCACTACACCTGGCTAATTTTTATATTTTTATTTTTGAGTTGGGGTCTCACTATGTTGCCCAAGCTGGAGTGTAGTGGCATGATCATGATGATTACGGTTTATGGCAGCCTTGACCTCCTAGGCTCAGGCAGTCCTTCTACCTCAGCATCCTGAGTAGCTGGGACTGCAGGTGCATGCCACCATACTCAGCTAATTTTTAAAATTTTTTTGTAGAGATGAGGTCTCACTATGTTGCCCAAGCCATAATTTTTTATTTTATTTTTCGTAGAGACAGGGTCTTGCTACTCTTGGGCTCAAGTGATTCTCCCACCCTGGACTCCCAAAGAGCTGAGATTTCAGGTTTGAGCCTCCATGCCTGGCCTGTTTTTGAACTTTTTTTTTTTTGAGTTGCAGTCTCACTGAGCTGGGCTCAGGTGATCCTTCTACCTCAGTCTTCCAGGTAGCTGGAACTACAGGCACGTGCCACCATGCCCAGCTAATTTTTTTAATTTATTGTAGAGATGAGGTCTCACCAAGTTGCCCAGGCTGGGCTCGAACACACAGGCTCAGACAATCCTCTCACCTCGGCCTCCCAAAGTGCTGGGATTATAGGCGTGAGCCACCACTCCCAGCCTATCTTTGAACTTTTTAATATGAAGAATTTCAGATACACTCAAAGACGTAATAAACAGTACAGCAAATCCCCATGTAGCAGCCCCAACGGCCATCAACCAGTGGTCAGTTCTGCACTGTTCATACCCCCAATCACTTCCTAGTCCCACATTATTTTGAAGCAAATCTCAGACATTCTGTCATTTCATCCATAAGTATTTTAATGTGTACTTCTAAAAGAATGTAACCATAACATCTGCTGAAGGGCTTAGTGTTCCTCTATGATCCTGGTGTTCTTCCCTGGTGGTTCATATCATGGTCTGCGTGCTGGAGAGTGGATCCCAGCTCTTTTTATTCCTCATCTTGGTGAAGCTGCCTAGGTCACCTGGTTTTTCCAGGCAGCCTTTGGATCAGCAACCAACACAATATAAAGTTGGGAAGGGGCTGAGGCAGAAGAATCGCCTAAGCCCGGCAGGTCAAGACTGCAGTGGCCGTGAGTGTGCCACTGCACTCCAATCTGGGCGACAAGACTGAGACTCCAACTCAAACTAAATAAATAAATACAATTGGGAAGGTCATTTTAGGACTTGAGAGTATCAGTCACTGTTGTGGGCACCGATTTCTGTTGGGTTAATTGTTCATGTGCACAAGTTAGGCTCATCTCAGAGAAAGATGAGAATTGGACTGGTGGGTACTTCCTTTGTGTCTAGGCACATAACTATTTGTTCCAGATGGCTGCACTGGCCTGGGACAGACAGTTTTTTCCCCAGTGTCCCAAAAGCTGGGAAAGTATGACCTTTATGACAGCTGGGTTCCAGCATTCCTCCCAGACCGAGACCCTTAGTTAGCAACAATCTTAGATTTGAAAATATGATTTAGAAAAGGCTAAACTGAGGCTGGGCATGGTGCTTCATGCCTGTAATCCCAATACTTTGGGAGGCTAAGGTAGTAGGATTGCTTGAGGCTAGGAATTTGAGACTAGCCTGGAAAATATAGCGAGACCCTTTCTCTAAAAAGAAAAAAATAAAAAGGGCACACACACAAGACAAAAGAAAACCCCAGAACGTTTGCTGGATTTTAAAAAGAACAGTCGGGACCTGGTGTGGTGGCTCACGCCCGTAATCCCAGCATTTTGGGAGGCTGACGTGAGAGGATTGCCTGAGCCCACAGGTTCAAGACCAGCCTGGGCAACTTGGTGAGATCTCATGTCTACAATAAATAAAAAAATTAGTCGGGCATGGTGGCATGTGCCTGTGGTTCTAGCTACTTGGAAGGCTGAGGTGGAAGAATCACCTGAGCCCAGCAGGTTGAGACTGCAGTGGTGCAGTGGCCGTGAGCATGCCACTGCGCTCCATCCTGAGCAACAGAGTGAGACTCCAACTCAAAAAAATTAAAAAAAAGAACAGTGGGGCCTGGTGGCTCATGCCTATAATTCCAGCACTTTGGGAAGCAGAGGTGAGAGAATTGCCTGAGCCCAGGGGTTCGAAACCAGCCTGGGCTACCTGGGGAGACCTAATCTCTACAGAAAACTAAAAAAATTAGTCAGGCATGGTGGCATGCACATGCCTGTATTCCATCTATTTGGAAGGCTGAGACGGAAGGATCACCTGAGGCACCCCCCTCAAAAAAAGAACAAACCCTATCATTAATAAAGGTTACTTTATTTAAAAAAAAATTTTTTGGAGGGGGCTGGAGTCTAATTCTGTCACCCAGGCTGGACTCAGGTGATTCTTCTGCCTCAGCCTTCCAAGTAGCTGGAACTATAGGCGTGCGCTACCACGCCCGGCTAATTTTTTGATTTATTGTAGAGACAGGATCTCGAAAAGTTGCCCAGGCTGGTCTCAAACCCCTGGACTCAGAGAATCCTCTTGCCTTGGCCTCCCAAAGTGCTGGGATTACAGACTTGAACCATTGTGCCCTGCCAATAAAGGTTGCTTTATTTTTTATTTTTTTATTTTTTTGAGTTGGAGTCTCACTCTGTCACCCAGGATGGAGTGCAGTGGCATGCTCACAGCCACCACAGCCCCGACCTACTGGACTCAGGTGATCCTTCTGCCTCAGCCTTCTAAGTAGCCGGAACTACGGGTGCATGCTACCATGCCTGGCTAGTTTTTTTATTTATTTATTGTAGAGATGAGGTCTCGCCAAGTTGCCCAGGCTGGTCTTGAACCCATGGGCACAGGCAGTCCTCTCACCTTGGCCTCCCAAAGTGCTGGGATTACAGACTTGAGCCACCACGCTGGCCAAGGTTACTTCAAAAAAGAAAAAGAAAAGGCTAATCCAGGTGTGGTTGCCCATGTTTATAGTTCCAGGTACTCAGGAGGCTGAGGTAGAAGGATTGCTTGAGCCCAGGAGTTCAAGGCTGCAGTGAGCTATGATTGTGGTACTGCACTCCAGCCTGGGTGACAGAGTGAGACCCTGTCTCAAGAAAAAGAAAAAAAGAAAAGGTTAATGTTTTTCAGAACAGTGAAACTATAGTATGAAGATTAGATTTGGGAGCCCAAAAATATTCTGTAGCTTCCCTCTCTTGTCCTTCTTGTGCTCAGCACTTGTATTTTTGTTTTCCCTACCCTGAGCCCATAGTTCTTTTGGGGTTGGCCCAAGAAGTGCCTAGATTCAGAGAGCCAGCTGGGAGGAGACCACATTGGGAAGCAACAGTAGCACTACATATACCTTATTCTTTGGCGTAATTAGCCATAAGTTCTCAATAGCAATTTTCCTCTGGGGTAGTCAAGTTTGACTAGAAAAACATAGCATCATGTTTTGATTCATTAACCCACTAGATGCTCACCCTCCTGAATTCTCATGCTGGCTATTAAGTCCCATTACTTCCAGCTTGAATTTGTGACACCAGCTGCCTACAGTGCCCATTACAAGCAATATAAGAAGGACAAACTGCTTTCTCATGCTATTTGAACATGCCTTACCTTTCTTCCTCTTCTGTTTCATGTTACTAATGAAAGAGTTTGACAATAATTAAATGTTAGTGAAAATAAAGGAAAAGTCACTCATTTTTAGGTGGGAGTGTAAATTTAGGCTAGATTTTGCTAACATCTAACAATTCCAATATATCCCTTTGACCCAGCAATTTCCCATCTAGCATTATCTCCTCAGATTTTTTCCCAGAAGAATGTAAGGATTAGTGTGAGAACACCCTTGAGAACAAAACATGCAGGATACTTAGGCACTTAAATGTGCCACACACACAGGAGGCATGAGTGAGGAGGTGGATTCAACCCTGGGCCTGAGGTCTCAGTTCTACTCAATAAAAAAAGGAACAGTTATGAAGAATATGATTCCATTTGAGCTTTAAGAATGAAATGAAAAGATGTTGCAAGCAACTCAGCCTGCTCACCTGAGGGCCTGGGAAGGAGACCTTTTTACTTGTGCCCTAAGGTATTGTTGGAATTTGTTTTGCCTCCATGTGAATTGCTTTTATTGCATTAAGAGAAAAGGGGAGGACTAGATGGCTGATGGCTTCATTGTGAGACTGGGAGTGATATTAGGGAACCTGATACTGCTGAAACACTGGATACAGCCTGCTCAGATCTTGCCTTTAGCTTTGGGATCTCTGAACTCCGTGATGGTCTTGTCTGGGTTTTTTCCCTCAGACGAGGAAAAAAGGCTCCTGGGAAGGGAAGATGAATCTATTTTTAATCTTAAGAAAACATAGCTCAATGTAGTAATTTCAGGCCCCAGTGTGACATTTTCTTCCATCGTAACTGAAGTCATTTTAAAAACAAATAAACAAAATCCTTTTTTGTATGTTTTGTGTTGGTAGTATTTCTGGAGGAAAATGCTCTTAAAATACCCTTACTTCTCCTCGTAAACTTGGAAGGCTTGGGGACTCGACTTGGTAAGGTATGTGTCTTGAATCATGCTTTCTGGGGGTTTAGTGCTTGGAATCTGGAACGCTACTGAGCAAAGTACCAAGGTGTGAGATAAGTGGTGGGGTGAGGGTTATATAGGCCAACAGGTTTTAGAGTTTATCTGCTGCTTTTGCTTTACAACTGTTGATAAATAGTCTTGCTTTACTAAGGAGATCCTCAGATCCTGAGAGGAAAGTTGGACCATACCCCATGTTCCTTCTACTGCTTTTTTTGGCCATTTCATGTGGCATATATTTTTGTACCTTAAAAAAAAATTTTTTTTTTGAATTGGAGTCTCACTCTGTCACCTAGGCTGGAGTGCAGTGGCACGCTCACAGCCATCACAGCCTGGACCTGCTGGGCTCAGGCTATCCCTTTGCCCTAGCCTTTCAAATAGCTGGAACTACAGGCGTGGGCTACCATGCCCGGCTAATTTTTTAATTTATTGTAGAGACGAGGTCTTGCCAATTTGCCCAGGCTGGTCTCGAACCCCTGGGCTCAGGCAGTCCTCTCACCTCCACCTCCCAAAGTGCTGGAATTACAGGCACAAGCCACCACACCCAGTTTACAACAAAAATTTAAAAATTAGCCAGGTGTGGTAGAGCATGCCTATAGTTTCAGCTACTTGGGAGGCTAAGACAGCCTGAGCCCAGCGGGTCGAGGCTGTGGTGGCCGTGAGTGTGCCACTGCCCTCTAGCCTGGGCAACATAAGTAGATAGATAGATAGATAGATAGAGCAGTAGTGTGCCTGTAGTCACAGTTACGTGGGTGAGCCCAGGAGTTCAAGGTTATAGTGTGCTATGATCGTGCCTGTGACAGCCTGGACAATAGAGTATGACCTCCTCTCTTTATTTTATTTTATTTTTTTTTGAGTTGGAGTCTCACTCTGTCGCCCAGGCTGGAGTGCAGTGGCATGCTCCTGGCCACCGCAGCCTCGACCTGCTGGGTTCCGGCGATCCTTCCGCTTCAGCCTTCCAAGTAGCTGGAACTACAGGCACGTGCTACCACACCCAGCTAATTTTTTGATTTATTGTAGAGATGAGGTCTCGCCAAGTTGCCCAGGCGTGTCTCGAACCCGCGGGCTCAGGCAATCTACTCACCTCAGCC
>CAUYQG010197448.1:0-18267 GCA_963574415.1 Tarsius wallacei | reverse complement strand
ATAAATCAAAAAAGTAGCTGGGTGTGGTGGTACATGCCTGTACTTCTAGCTACTTGGAAGGCTAAAACAGAAGGATCACCTTCCAGCTCAGCCTTCCAAGTAACTAGAACTACAGGCACGCACTACCATGCCTGGCCAATTTTTTATTTATTGTAGAGATGAGGTCTCACCAAGTTGCCCTGGCAGGTCTCAAACCTGCGGGCTCAGGCAATCCACTCATCTCGGCCTCCCAAAGTGCTGGGATTATAGGCTGAGCCACCGAGCCCGGCCTGTAAAACTGTTTTTAAATAAATGGACAAATAAGCAGGTGCAGGCAGACCTTAGAGATACTGTTGGTTTGGCTCCCAACCACTACAATAAAGTGAATATCACAATAAAGCAAGTCATGCAAATGATTTGGCATATAGATGATATATTTATGTTATACTGTAGTTTATTAAGTGTATAAGACCATCATATCTTAAAAATAAGGTACAAATCTCAACGAAAAATACATTACTGCTAAAAAATGTTAATCATTTAAGCCTTCAGCAAGTCCTAATCTTTTTGCTGGTGGAGGGTCTTGCCCCAATATTGATGGCTGCTGACCAAACATGGTGGTTGTTGCTAAAGGTTAGGGTGACTGTGGCAATTTCTGAAAATAAGATAATGAAGCTTGCCTCATTGACTCTTCCTTCCACAGAAGATGTCTCTAGCACGCAATGCTCTTTGACAGCATTTGACCCGTGGTAGAGCTTCTTTCAAAAATGGAGTCAAATTCTGCTGCTATTTTATCATCTAAATTTTGGAATATTCTAAATCCTTTTAGGCTGGGCGCAGTGACTCATGCCTATAATCCCAGGACTTTGGGAGGACAAGGTGAGAGTACTGCCTGAGCCCACGGGTTCAAGATCAGCCTGGGCAACTTGGCAAGCCCTCATCTCTACAATAAATCAAAAAAGTAGCTGGGTGTGGTGGTACATGCCTGTACTTCTAGCTACTTGGAAGGCTAAAACAGAAGGATCACCTGAGCCCAGCAGGTCGAGGCTGTGGTGGCCGTGAGTATGCTATTGCACTCCAACCTGGGTGACAGAGTGAGATTCCAACTCAAAAAAACCTCAGCTTTATGAAATGTATTTGTTAAATACTAAGACTTCAAAGTAAAAACTACTCCTTGATTCATGGGCTGCAGAATGGATGTGGTGTTAGCAGGCACAAAAACGACATTCATCTCCTTGTACATCTCAGTCAGAGCTAGACCGACCAGGTGCATTGTCAATGAGCAGTAATATTTTGAAAGGAACCTTTTTCTGAGCAGTAGGTCTCAACAGTGAGCTGAAAATGTAAACAGATGTGCTATCATTCAGACTTTGTTGTTTCATTTATAGAGGACAGGCACAGCAGAGTTAGCATAATTCCTAAGGGCCCTAGGATTTTTCAGAATGGTAAATGAGCACTGGCTTCACCTTAAAGTCACCAGTTACATTCGCCTTAACAAGGGTCAGTCTGTCCTGTGAAGCTTTGAAGTCAGGTGCTTACTTCTCTCTAGCTATGAAAGTCCTAGATGGCATCTTCTTCCAATTGAAGGCTGTTTCGTCTACAATGAAAATCTGTTATTCAGAGTAGCCACCTTCATCAATGATCTTGGCTAGATCTTCTCCATCAGCACTTGCTGCTTCACTTTGCACTTATAGAAAGAAAGGTTTCTTTTCAACCTTATGACCCAATCTCTGCTAGCTTCTAACTTTTCTTCTGCAGCTTCTTCACTTCCCTCCACTTTCATAGACTTGAAGAGAACCAGAGCTTTGCTTGGGATTAGGTTTGGCTTAAGGAAATGTTGTGGACCACTCGAACTTTCTCCCTATCAGCAATAAGGCTGTTTCTCTTTCTTATCATTCATATTACTTTACTTCAAGAATTTTTCTTTGTATCCACAACTTGGCTAACTTTGGTGTGAGAGACTTAGCTTTCGGCCTATCTTAGCTTTGGACATGTCCTCCTCACTAAGCTTAATCATTTCTAGCTTCTGATTTCAAGTGAGAGACACGTGACTCCCCCTTTCACTAGAACACCTGGGGCCCATTGTAGGGTAATTAACTGACCTAATTTCAATATTGTTTTATCTCCGGGAATAAGGAGGCTAGAGAGGGAAAGAGGCAGGGGAACAGGAAGTTCATGGAACACACACATTTATCAATTAAGTTCTCTGTCTTATATATGCACAGTTTGACACCTTGAAAAAAATCACAACAGTAACATCAAAGATTACTGATCAAGATCACCATAACAGACATAATAATGAAAAAGTGTGAAATACTGTATTTTCACAGTGTGACAGAGACACAAAGAGAGCACATACTGTTAAGAAAATGGAACTGGAGCCGGGCTCGGTGGCTCAGTATGTAATCCCGCGCCTTTGGGAGGCTGAGGTGAGTGGATTGCCTGAGCCCGCGGGTTCGAGACCCGCCTGGGCAAGCAAGACCTCATCTCTACAATAAATCAAAAAATTAGCCGGGCGTGGAAGCGCACGCCTGTAGTTCCAGCTACTCGGAAGACTGAGGCGGAAGGATCGCCGGAGCTCAGCAGGTCGAGGCTGCGGTGGCCGGGAGCGGCCACTGCACTCCAGTCTGGGCGACAGAGTGAGACTCCAACTCAGGAAAAAAAAAAAAAGGAACAATGGATGCCGCCACACCTCAAGACAACCCCAGAAGTATGTATTGGAGAGCATTATACGGATTCATATGTATTTGTAACTATTATTTTTATTTTGAACTAAAACCCTGAAATACATTGACAGCCTCAACAACAATTTACATCAACAGCTGGCAGTCATCAACAATGGTATAATGTGAAGACTTTGAATCTCAGAAACTTTTGTAGAAAAAAACAAAACAAAAAGTGAAACAGCTGAGGAGAATCCAGCTGAGTCTGTGTGTATATGTAACAAATGGAAATTTATCAGGGTTAGGATGTGAGAGATCATCCGAGTTTCTAAAAGGTCCCATTATCACTGAAGCAAAGAGTAGTTGACAGAGCAAGTGGTTTGATTCACCTAATAAAATAGTAGGCATTCACCTTGATAGATCCTCATCATTCCCGGTTGTACCCATTTCAGGGTCATTCCACAAAAGAAAAGCTCAGGCTTGTTACTGTGATATAAAGTGCATTGCTAGCAAAATGTCATTCCTTATATTCACGGATGACTTCAGCAAAGACCTGGAACCATTTCATAGAGCAACTGAAACCAAAAATGTGTGCTTTACAAATATAGAGCGATTCACATAAAATCTGAATCTGAAAGCTTTAGGAAAAATGTGTGAAAAATAAAAATCAGTAACCCATCATTATGCTTTCATGGGTGTTGTCAAATCAATGTTGTTTTTCAGACTAAAGAAATAGTTGAAAAATGTTGCTAATATAAGACTTTTTTTCATTTTTGCAGGATAGATTTACCTGATTTTAGACAAGAAGCCACATAATGGAACAAGAATGGAAATTTGGAGCGGAGTGGGAAGGAAGACAGATAATATACAGATTAGCCAAAGTATTTGTGAGTATAATTTTCATCCAAGAGATTTAAACCTCTTTTAATCTTTGAAGTTGCCATGTCTATTTCCAAATCATTCTAATGCATTTCTCACCATTGTAAATTTAACCTCTAAGAATTTAAATATCACATGACTCCTTATATTTGAGATAACTACTTTTTGAGAAAACTTATTGAAAATCATCAGCAGTTTTAGGTTGTATGAAATCAGCTTACACACACACACACACACACACACACACACACACACACACGAGAGATTGATCAATGAATCAATAGCTGATAGATACATGTAGATTTAGCTATGGATCTATAGCTAGAGAGAGCGATATCTGTTGATAGCAGTATAGGTAAAAATGGTATTTATGACATTTGTGGCATATCATCAGTGGATTTGTCAATATTGAAAGAGAATTATCACTTACTCTTATGAATAATTTTATTAAAAATTTGTCACATAGATATCAATAATAATTAGTACATTCTCAAGATTTGGTAGGTAAGTAGTATTAAAATTCACCTGAAAGACTAAAAATACATGAAATAATTTTTTAAGGAGATAACATTTCAAAAGATACAGTAAAATTCTGTCCTCCTAAGAATGAAGACAGAATTCTTCTTTATTTTTACTTATTTTCTTTTTAAGACTACAGCATCTGGTATTCCCAGCACTAACCAGGCCCAACATTGCTTGGTTTCCAAGATCAGATGAGATTGGGTGCATTCAGGGTGGTATGACTGTAGACAACAATTATTCAATACATATGATCATAAGAGAATAAAAGAAGCCCATTGATCACATATGCACCAGAGTGGAAAAAAAAATATGGATTAAGTATTGATGTATGCTTCTTGACTTCAATAAATGTTAGAAGGAAATGATTAAGTAAAATAGAAATACCTTGTCTGTTCTTAGTAATTTATAGATATCAGTGAGATTATAGTAGCAGTGGCATATTAGCAATGACTTGCATGTCCCAATTTTTTATAAAGGACCTCAGCCTCCTGTGATGAGAAATCTCAGTGCTTTTTGGAACAATAAGGAAAGTCCCACATGTGCTCACAAACAACTCTCACTGCCTGTCCAAGAATTGTCATGCCAGATAGCTGTTGTTTTCTGTCCCCATGTCCAGCAAAGACACTAGAGCCCTTAAATTGTGGAAGCTGGTAGATGTTCTGTTAAATCTTATTATTTTTCATATCACAATATAGAAAGTCACCTTTCTATTCTAAATAAATTTGACTATTTATTTTAACCAAAATAAAATTAATAAATTAGAATTATTAATTTGACTATTTAACTATCAGAAAAGATCTATAAACAATTTGAAGTTCTTCACTTTTAACTGAGGGTCTCCAGAGACATGATAAAATTTTTACATAATTTCATAAAGTCACAAATGTGAAAAGGTAATGGGAATGGAAACCATTAACTTAAAACTCTTTATAAGATACAAGACAGACATAATGTGATGTGTTATTGGCTGGCAAATCATTTAAAGGCATATTAGCTCCTCACACTCCAACACATTTGTGTGCTTAAAATATTCCTCTTTATTTCTTAGTCAAGAACATAGTCTAGTGGTTGAGATCAAATCTAAGATGGTTAAGATAATCTGTCACTTTAAAGTGGCTACAAATGACTGCTAGCTTTATAAAAGAAAGTCAGTCATTCATTCTGTAAATATTCTTAGAGTTTATCATGAACACGATAATCTGATTTGTATGTTGGAACAACAATAAAAAATTAGATTTGGTCCTTCACTTGAAAATTGTATAATCAGATAGAAAACATACAATATGATCAAAATAAAATCGTTTAAAATGATACCTTTTGAACCAGGCCTATATTTACATAATAGCTATAATGGCAAATACTTAGTTTTTACACAAGGTATTCTTTATTTATTTATTGCTTTTTAACTTTTATTTAAAAAATGGAATCTGTGACCTAGGCATTGGAGTGCAATGGCACATTAATTGCTCACTGAAGCCTTGAATTCCTGGGCTCAAGCCATCCTCCTGCCTCAGCCTCCTGAGTAGCTGGGACTAGAGGTGTAAGCCCTCAAACTTGGCTCTCATATTCTTTTATGCTCTTTACATTTATTAACTCAGTGACTCAACGCCCACTTAGGAAGGTGCTATTATTATCCTCATTTTTCACTAATATACAAAAGGTTGAGTAACTTTCAAGTTCACAGAGCTAACAAATATTGGAGACAATTTCTGAATCAACATAGAATTCTTCAAAGTTTTTACTATTAACCACACTTTTATAGTGTGTATGGTAAGAAAGGGAAAAGATACAGAGTAAAGAATTGAAATTAGCACAGAAATGTATTCAGAAATAGACAGGGGATATGTGATACACAAGGGACAATAAATTATTTATTATTCATACTAGACAAGGGCATAAAAATATATACAAATTATTAAGGAGGCTTAGTATAAGGAGTTTTTTGAATAACTGCTTCAGGATGTGAGATTCTTTTCTAACTTGGTAAGATAATTATGTTTTTGAGGAGAAAAATAATGAGATCTAACATACGCATTGAGGATAAAACTCATAGTACTCTTTAAGATGGGCTGGAGTAAGAGGTCTAGAAGAAGTGAGACCAGTTAGAAGGCCAATGTAGTAGTCTGGGTAAGATATATGACTTGAACAATGAGACTTAGAGAAGAGTTTGAATATGACAAGAATCACAGGGCAAGAATTGACAGTAACTATCAATTCACTGCCTTTAGTGACTACCAGAAACCAAAGTCATAGATTGATCTATGGTGTTTATTCATGGTAATGTTGGTATTGAACAATATTGAGAGCTCAGAGAAGGAAGAAACTCAGAGGTAATGTGATTTGTTCAGCTTTAAAAGTATTAGGCAAGAGGTAGTCATAGATATTTCAATGGCACAGTAGTTCCCCCTTATCCATGGTTTCACTTTCCACAGTTTCAGTTTCCCATGGTAAACCATGGTCCAAGAATAGGTAAGTACAGTACAATAGGGCATTTTGAGAGAAAGAGAAAGATCATATTCACATAACTTTTATTATAGTATAGTCATAACTGTTTAATTTTATTATTGTTAATTTTTACTGTGCTTAATTTATAAATTAAACTTTATAATCACTGTGTAAATGTATAGAAAAAGCAGTATATATAGGGTTCAGAACTATCTATGGTTTCAGGCATCTACCAGGGGTCTTAAGATGTATTCCTTGCAGATAAGGGGGAACAATGGTAGTGGCCAGAAAACAAAAATATGGGAGTTGGAATGCAAATTTGAAACTAACATTATGAATATTATGTTTTACTGTAACCATAAGGAATAATGATATTGTACAAAGAGAGAATATGAAGTAAGAAGATTAAAGTGATCACCAGGGATACGGAAAAATAAAGAGACTGAGAGAAGTCAGTGAAACAGACAGAGACAGGATAATCCTGTCAGGGCAAATGGAAAGCTTCTTTTCTCCTCTTCGAGAAAATAGACTGGTACTGGCAATAGACAGATTGACAAGAGAAAAGGCATACACATGTATCAATGTTCAAGTGTACATTAGAGCCATACAAGATATGAGACTCAAAGAAGATCAGGTGACTGAAGTTTAAATATCAACCTCTTCATAGGGGTGAGGAAGAAGGAAAAATGTAGACAATTTTTAGTAGTAGTAAAGGATTTTTAGTAGGACTGAATGGACCCCAAGAACAGACAATAGTTTGTAAATGATTCTCATTGGAAATTGAATGGGACCAGAAGAACAGACAGTAGCTTATGATATTCTACATGTGACATTCCTCAGTCTTCCTTCCTGAGGTAGAGTAATCTTCTCTGGTTAATAAAAGAGGATCAAAGGCAGTTGTGTTCCTTCTGGAGGAGCTTCAAATAAGGGAACTTCAGAGAGAAAGTTTCCACCCTGCTCTTTTGGGGAGACACAGGAGAGGTCAGAAAGTCCTTGGTTCTGAGGCTGCTTCTAAAACCTTTTAATCTCCGTTAGTTCAAAGTGCCATATTTTGGAGAATTGTGTTCTGAACCCCAACAATACAGTAAGAAAGATCAACAATACTGACTTTGTGGAGAAACTTAACACAAGAGCATCATATTAATAGAAAGTCAATAACAGCTTGTAACAGAGTGGTAGTGAATAAAAGGTGGGTAAATGGTGGTAGAAAATGTATAGACCAAATTTTTAATGATTTTGGCCAGAAAGAGAAGAGAGATTGGATGTTGTTTTGAAAACACTGGGGTAGATAAAAATCCATATAAGCAATTGACTAACTTGAAGTCTACTTCACTCTGGGCATTAGGAGAGACTCAGACATTTTATATGGGCAGCAAATTTCTAATACCAAAACCTGACCTGATGGTCTAAGAAATAATTAACCAACAAATATATCTCATGAATATGCATGTGAAAATTCATAACAAAATATCAACAAATAGAATCTATTAATATATTAGTACATTATGACCATAGGAAATTTATTCCAAGAATGCAAGTTTAGATTCACATTGAAAACTAATCAGTTTGCTTTGTCAGATTAACAGAATAAAGGAGAAAAACTATACAATCTTGGCAATGGATGCAGAAAAAAAGTAAACAACACCAAGGGGTGACAAAAACTCTCAGTAAAATAGAATGCAAGGGCATATTTTCATCATGATAAGGACATAAAAATAAAGCCAACACTAATATTATACCTAATGATAAGATATTTCCCTCAGACTTCCCCTCAAATTAGAAATAAGCTAAATATATCTATTAACATTACTTATGTTCAACTTTATAGTTGAAGTCCTTTCCAGTACAATGAAGCTATCAAGAGAAATAAAGTGACAAAAAAGTAGGAAAGAAAGAAAACTTTTTGTATTTGAAGACTACATTAATTTTTACCTAAAAAAAATAAGAAAAAGTAAGAACTAATAGGTGAATGTAGCCATTCCTCAAGATGTAAAGTCAATATGATGTTAAGTAATTAGAAATTGAAAAAAAAATAAATTTAGAACGACAAATATGCCCATCACCAGAAGAATAAATAAGTAGTTTGATGTATTCATAAAACATAATTCTACTCAGCAATAAAAAAGAACTAAGCACTGATATATGCAACATGGATTAACTTAAAAATATGCTGAATAAAGTAAGTAAAAGCCTGCATATTGTAAGTTTCCTTTTATATAATACAGGGAAACATCAATTCATGTTGATAAAAATCAAGACATTGATATTCTACGGAAAGTGGTAATTAACTGAAAGGGGATGACCACGAACATTCTCTGGGCATAGAAATACTCTATGTCCTTATTAGGTGGTTGTCAGAAAAGTTTATATATTTATCAAAACTCCTCAATTTCACACTTAAGGTCTGTGCATTTCCCTATATGCAGATTTTATTTTACTAAATTTAAAGGACTTGGTCTTCCAGGTCTTTTACACTGACTTAGAAAAGTCAACAAAAAAGCCAAAGAAAATGTGACAACCAGAATAATAAAAAGTAAGTAAAATAAAAGAATGTTTCTTTGTTTAAAAAAACAATATAGATGAAATATACAAATTAAAATTCCTAATATTATATAAGAAGCATATGTAACTATTATAAGGCAAACCACAGAGAAATAAGTTCTAATTTTGAGTAGAAAAAGAAATATTTGACCAACATGATTCAGTTATAAGAATGGGAAATAATTGTTACATTTCTGGCCCAGTAATGATATTCATTCAGATCCTATATTGCTTATGATACTTAAGGCTATTGTATTTCCCAGGTGACTATATCTGTCACAGTTACCAGTTTAACACTGTTAGTTTGGTATGCTGCTGGGGAAAAGCAGACAGAGGCTATAGAAAAACTCAGAAATGGCAAGTAATTAAGATGGGAGAAAAACAGCAGAATATACATGAGCCATTTCTAGTTCCCTGTACTTGTCTATATAGTCCACAGAAAAAAGATCCGTCATCCTTAGAGCCATAAGAGGGCAAACATGTCTCACTGCAGAGAGGAAGATTTCACAAATGAGAATTACCAGGACATTTGAGTCATTAGAAGGAAAGAATAGTTCCCTTTGAAAATGGATACAGGTCAGAGAAGAAGAATCACAACCCAGCAGGGCAAGAAGAGGCCAATTGAAAAATCTCTTTGACTAACAGATCCAGAGAATTGCATCAAGAAACCTGTTATGTCCTTTAACAGGGAGAAAAAGGGCACCTTAGACATGACCTCAGAAATCAGGTCAAACTAAAACTGAAAAAAAAAAAAAATGTACTCTGTGACCTCTGTGAAGCAAAAAGCACTGGGTCTATGAAAATTACTACATTTTCATAAACCCTTTCACCTACATCTATAGGGAACTCTGCTTATAATAATGGGTCAAGTGAAGAAAGGAGGAATTATAAATTCTTGAAAGGGACTCAGTCTCCTAGAAATGAAGCAATGATTATCAGTGCAGGGAATAGAAAAAGCACAGGGGTTGATATCAAAAGATCTGTGTCCAACTATGTGTGCTTAAAAATCATGTTTTTTATAGCTATGAATAAAAGGTGAAATGAATTTTAAACTGTCCAGTATTAAAACAAATTAATGACATTCAAAATTAGCAGAAAATAATGTTTGGATAAATATATTCTAAGCATTGTAAATTAGAAAAGTCATCTTAAAAAAAGAAAATTATATTTAAATATACCCAGAAGAGATATTAAAATGCTATATATTGACAGTTTCTTTGCAATTTGAAGGACAAGCTGGTTCCAGTATAAATACCTGAACTGTTCTAAAGCTTGTTAGGGTGAAAAGATGAAACTTAGGAAAGGGCACAATTTATTGCATACAATCTTATGTTTTGGCATTCATTAATAGATTTTAATCCCATCTCTGTCACTCTTTCACATGAATGTGGCTAGTTCATTTAACTAAATTCTCCTGGATAATGTAACAGTGATGAAAATACCTGTAACTAACTACAAGTTTATGTGTGTGTGTGTGTGTGTGTGTGTGTGTGTATGAGAGACAGAGAACAAATGAAAAATGAATGCAAGGTGTTTAATATGGTGCCTGATAAATAGTGACTATGTTAGATATAGATATGATAGGTATGTGTATATATGTGTCATCTATCTAGATCTTGCCTTTATATAACTCTGAGACAAACTGATTTACCTGAGCCAATCACAATTGTCCCCTATTTGCCGGTTACTGGTTTATAGATGGATATCTGATTTCTTCTAACCAAAAATACATAAATAATATTTGCTAAAGTGCAAGGTGTGGCTTGTGTTTTCTTTTCTCTGAGAGAGAGAGAGAGAAAGAGAGAGATTTAGAAGAAAATATTATCTCCTTTCCCACCAGATGTCAAAATTGCTGTTTGCAGTGCCTAGAACTTTGGTAAACATCCCGCAATTATAAAAGGAGTGAGCCTAAAGGTAAGCCAATTCTTTGTGGATGACTGAGAGGAAAGGAAAAAAGAATGGTACTTCATATCTGTGTTGAATTAACCAATTCTAGGAACATACATCTTCAGTATTCTTGTTACGTCTCATAATAAACTATCTTTATTTCTTAGAATAATCAGTTTTCTGCTACTTTACATCAACTATATGCTCAGTACTATAAACTATTTATTATACTTATTTCTTAGTTAATATTTTATATTTATAGGAAAATATAGAGAATGACACAAATGTTTCTATATCACTATGTAGCTCTAGACAATTCTAACATTTTGCTACACTTAGTGCATGTTTATTAGAGAAATAAAATACAGACAGCTTAAACATATATTCTACTCTGGCCAGTAAAAATTGATCTACTAGCATTGATTTAATAGTTGCTTTATGCTTTTATTTAATTCATTTATAAGTCCATCTAATTTATTTTTATTATTTATTTATTTATTTGAGTTGGAGTCTCACTCCGTCACCCAGACTGGAGTGCAGTGGCACGTTCCTGGCCACCACAACCTCGACCTGCTGGGCTCTGGCGATCCTTCCGCCTCAGCCTTCCAAGTAGCTGGAACTACAGGCGCGCGCTACCACGCCCAACTAATTTTTTATTTATTGTAGAGATGAGGTCTCGCCGAGTTGCCCAGGTGGGTCTCGAACCCATGGGCTCAGGCAATCCACTCACCTCAGTCTCCCAAAGCGCGGGATTACAAGCTGAGCCACCGAGCCCGGCTTAATTTATTTTTTAATTAGTTAATTTTTGAGAAAAAATAAAGCATCTTTAAGTATCAAGGCATGTAGACAGTAGCTGCTATAGCAGGTATTTTGAATCCTTCTAAAAGGAGTATAGTGTCTCAGAGTATAGTGAATATGTCAGTTCTAGAAGATGCTGAAAACATGACAAAATTATGATTTCTTTAAGCAATTCCTAAAAGTTTAGGTTGACAAGCAGGGATCATTACATTAGGTGGTTCGTTAAGGTCTCATTAGAGGGAAAATTGTAGCAAAGTTCAATAATGTGTATCTCACACAATCTTATTAAAATTATGTTGCTTATCAAGCTTATTCTTTAAATAGACAATATTTGATGAGTGCTTCAGTCTTGATAAGCCTATTTTTTATAAATCTCTAAAAACCAAGTAAGGAAAATACAGATGAGCTTACATTTTTATTCATCATTTGTCATATGTCAAATGCAAATTTATTATATTTAATTATTTTAAATTATTAAATTATTTTTCTTTGGTTAATGCTGATCACAAAGTGATGATGGCATAGAATTCATCTCAAAACATGAATAAATAAAATTATTTTACATTCCCATTTTTTAGAAGTTTAGTGTCTTAAGCATTTGTATAAACCGTTATTAAAAGATTTATAAATAAATTCAACTTTGCAATATACCTTTAATCCAAGAGATCAAAATAATTTTCTAGTTTGTTTTTCTCAATATTTGATTTTATGTATGGAAATTATTATCACCCATGTTAGGCAAGACTGAGGAAGAAAGAATGTAACTGTTCTAAGAAAATTGAGTCAATTTTTTAAGGACTGCAAAGAACTTCGTATAGGAATCTCAATCTGGGAACTTTGTCTAGGATAGTACTGCCTAATTTTATTTAAATACTAATTCTTGTCATTTATTCCTTTTAAAGAAAGCATAAAAAATCAATTGGATTCTATTCTTTGCTCTGATTTTACTAGTTTATATGTCTAGTCTCCAACATAAATTTGGTCCTTTAAAATACTTTCACAAAACAAAATCATACTGATTTCTATGATATTCCTATGTAATATAGTCTGAAATTTAATCTTCAAGATGAGAGTAGCTGCAACACTAGAAAGATGGTGGAGGAAAAGCAAAGAAAAATTTCTTTGCTTCCAGAAAAATCATCTGGAAACAAGGAAGGTTTATCAAATCCTAAGAGCCACGCAGGCAAAGCAGGCACATTTGACAAAGAAAGAGCAGAGGAAAGGGAAAAGGCTCTGTTTAAGCAATTGGAATTGTTCCTACATGATTCCTGGTGACAGAAATGCATCAGTGAGTGTCTCAGAAGACGAAGTGGAACCCCATACCTTGGAATTGCAAGGTAAACATTTCCTGGCTTTTGTTGTATGCATCAGAAAGATTAATGGGGTGAGTTCACTGGTCCAGAGGACCATCCCAAGACTTCGCCTAAAGAAAATTTTCAGTGGTGTCTTTGTCAATATCACCCCCGAGGGGAGGCTGTGGTGAGGGAATTGCCTGAGTCCAAGGGTTCGAAAATGGGCTAGGCAACTTGGCGAGACCTCATCTCTACAATAAATCAAAAAATTAGTCGATCGTGGTATCATGCACCTGTAGTTCTGGCTACTTGGAATGCTAAGTTTGGGAAGATCACCTGAGCCCAGCAGGTCGACGTTGGGATGGCTGTTAGCAATGCCTCTGCACTCCAGCTTGGGCAATGGAGTGAGACTCCAATTCAAAAAAAAAAAAAAAGAAAAGAAAAGAAAAGAAAAAAGTTGCATACTTTGGAACCTTATGAGACCTAGGGATTTCCAAATCTTAAATCTGTCCTGGAATATCCTGAAATGTGGACAACCTAAGGTCAAGAACAAGTCCATATGTCTGCCATACACCAGTGCTGGAGGAGCAGCTAGAGAGGTTTGGTGTTACTTGCTCCGAAGACCTCATTCATGAAATTGCCTTCATGGGGAAATATTTCCAGGAGATGTAATGGTTCTTGTGCCCTCTCCAACACCTGGTGGCTAGTGATGCTACCAAAAATAGAGTGGGCTTCCTCGAAGAGATGGGCTTACCTGACTATTGGGGGCTACACATCAGTAAGCTCTTCTGCCAGCTGACTCAGAATATCTGACAACGCAGCGCATTGTTTTTGTTTTTGAAATTGTTATCAAGTATCTTCAGAGAAGATTATTTTCTGCTCTATCTTCAAAAACTGGATGGGAAGAGTCAGGAAAAGATAATAGACTATGTTCATGGCAGGTACCTCTCATCATGGTCCAGTTCCATGGAAGAAATTCTAGTGTTTTCAACGTTGGCTGCCACCGCCTTTGAAATAAGCACATACTGAACAGGAAGTAGTCCAACTTTGTTTTTTCTTCTATCCTGGAGTTTAATGTTGCTGAATGAATAACTCAAGCATTATAGTTTGTAATTTATAATTCTATATAAATAAAAGAGGTTATCATTCAAAAAGATGCTAATTTAATTTCTATGTATATATTTAACACATTAGTTCTTTTCTCATGGTTGAATGTATTCTTGAAATCTAAGAAAATCTAGTTTGTTTTGAAGGAACTAAATAAAGTCAGAAGACAGAAAACATTAATTGTAGATGTATAAACAAAGGCTAATTCTTGAGCTTCTGTCAAGTGACTTTATTTTATTTTTTTACTTTTACCCTTTTATCCAGAGTAACAACATATGTTAATAAAAATTCAATTTATTTTACAGTTATTTTTATTAACTGCACCTCTCAAGACAAATTTCCCAATTCGTATTTTTTATTGTGAGGCATATATTAATTATTTAATGAAATAAAAGTAGTCCATAATAACTTTCTCTCTCTCTATTTCCCCAACCTTGTTTTTAACTGAGTTTATTCTAAACAACCTAAACACAATATTTTAAAAAGAAATTTAAGGCAGTAACTAGTCAACTCCTCTGAGAACTAAAACATTAAGAAAACAAAATTTTCAGCTTCATAATTTATTAAGTGAAAGATAAATGTTTTTCTTTTTCAAAATAGTATCTTTAGAATGAATGCTAAATATACCAAATGACAATTTCAATTCTTTAATAAAAATTGTCAAAAATAATGAAAGGAAAGGAAGGTATAATGCATGTCCACATTTCCATTACCTAGCTTCAATAATTATTCCCATTCAGTCAATGTTGTTTTATTCCTATTTCCTCTTACACTTTTTTTGTTGTTGTTGTGGAAGTATTGAAATGCAAGTTCCAGGCATATCCTTTCATCCATAAATATTTCAGTATATATAAAGAACAGATAAGGGTCTTTAAAATCATAATCAAATGCCATTACTACATGTCATCAAATTTATAAAAATCCCTCAGTAATATCGAATACAGCCCATGTTCAATGATCTCAAAGTATATTTTTATAGTTTGTTTAACTTGGGTTGCAAAGTCTACATATGAGTTTACTTGCTATATTATAAATCTTTTCAATTTAAAGCAAAATATTCACTTTAAACGGAATTACCTGACCTATAAAATTTCCTGATTGCTTTCTCATTTTCTCAGCTAATGGAACAAAAGGCTTGGTTAGATTCACATACATGTGTTGAGGGTGACAAGATTTATTTATAAAAGATGTATCCCTTTTTGCATTATATCAGAAGATTCATAATGTTTGTCCCTATAATTGAGCAGTTAAGATTGATAAGCAAGTTCAAGTGTTTTCATCCTGTTCCATGCATTATAAAGTTCCCCATTAACCTTTGACCTAGTGGTTTTAGCATCCATTCATGATCATTGCTGCAATCTATTATTTATAAGGAGTTTCAAAGTAGCAATTTTCTAATTTTATTATTCTTTCACAACTATTAGCTGCAATTATTCAACAAAAGTCAAGAGATAACTTTATCAAATATTGAGATACTCTGAAATAAGTTTGTTCAGGAAATGAAGGATAATTAAATGCTTATTTTTTTTATTTTCTTGTTAATTTTTAGGGAAAAAAATGGTGTTTTATGAACCTCCATAAGTGGTAAGTACATTTTAAATAGGCAAATACATTTTAATATCATTATGAACTCATTATTTTTATGTATTTTAAAAGTTTTGGTCTGTTGCCCTCATTAGATGTTTAACTCTTACCAGTGAAAGACTTTTCCATTGGCTTCTGTTTCCTTTTGACATGTCCTCGGCAGCATCTGATAGACTCTGAACTTTATGTCACATCCTAAGTTCCCGACTTAGTACCTTTCATTAGACCTGGAAGTGATTTTTTCTCTAAGGAATCTTAATTGCTTTAATGGATAGTGGTTTTAGAAATCACATTATGGATTCTAAGGGTACTTATTGCCAAAACATTTTAGTTGACTGAGTTAGAAAATATATATTGATTAAAAAGAAGAAAAATAAAATAGAACAGCATACTGATATTTCAAATTTTTATTTAGGGTTATATTTTTTAACCTATATGCCTATGTATGTTTTTTATATTGAACATTATTTTGCTTCTAACATAGTAAAATTATTAATTGTTTTATCCAAAAATACATATAATTGTTTCAAAATATGTATATCATTATTACTATGATCTAGAAGACTGCTGAATACAGCTAGGTATTGTTTTTATCTTTTTCATGTGTCTCACCAGAAGTATGTAGTTAAAAGATTGTCCTTTAGTGTTATTTGAAATAATTCTTCTCTGTTTTGTCTCTAAATTGATACATATTTAAGGACATTTGTTTCAGTTTTACATTTAATTTTTAGAAATTTCTTTTTTAGATCTTCATGATTTGTGATCATTATTATTAAATAAAACACTATTTAGATACAAATTCAACACTATAAAATAAGTTTATCAAGAGATAGTGTATTAAGAGAAACCTAATCTCGATCTCCATCCCTTTCATTCTTTTCTCCCTCAAATCCTTTCTTCTTAAGTAAATTTTGAACTTATTCTCTCATTTTTTTTCTTTTTTAAAATATGAGTGACTTACTTCCTCTACTTCTTACATTATGATGGCATACTATAAGCATTGTTCTGTAGTTCTCTCCTCATCCCTTATAATCATATAATCATCGAATTGACCTTTGTTTGTACTTAATTGTCTTCCTTATCATTTTAGAGTGAGTTTTTACTCTCTTTTATTCAAAGCTATCACAGTTTATTCACCTACTACATACTGATAGATATATCTGTATAAATATGTCAGATATTGTTATTTGAACACAAAAATTAGATTTCTAAATATGTTTGTATTTCTTATAAAAACTTTTTGCATATGAGAAATAAATATAAGAAACCATTTTAAAAAATGACTAATATGCCCCAGTATAAAGAAATAAAGGTTGAAAGCAAAAATTGTTTCAGAAGAAGTGAAGAAAGGAGATGAACAAATCACAATAACAATAGACTCTGCAATGTGAAAATATTTGTGACATTGTAATTTTTACACAAAATAGAGAAGAAAACAATACTTACAGTAGGATAATAAATAAGAGAATAGATATGAAGAGGACGTAGTTTGGTATTCCTAAATAATAAACTAGGACAAATGGAAGAAATCTGCAGTAGAAAATGTCACAGAAAAAGATGCAGTAAATGAAGATATGTTTTTATAATAATAAAAAAAACCTCACCAAATGTTAAGAATGTTAACAATTCCTGTGTTTTTTTCAGCTTAAAACTTAGGGAAATTATTTTTAGGAATTCAAAATAAGATATATTTGAGCTTTTAATGAATAAAATAATAATAGTGAGATTGTCTAGTTTTCCAATGTAGTTAGATTTTTAAAAAGTATTAATGTTTAGAAAGAATTTATTTTAAAAAATCTTATTGTTCACACAAAATTAACAAAAATATTCTTATACATGCATTCAAAAAATATACCCTCATGAGTAACATAAAAAAGTTTGTATACATGCAAGCACTCAGACTGTACATACCTCATGCTTAACTCCTGATGACATTTTAAAAGAGTAGAATATCCATATGATACACTCAATTTACACATGGAATAATTTTTGTCTACTTAAATGGGACAGTTTTAATTTTAAACGTCTAGTAGTAGCAATATATAAATAAACATAATGATTTGTATTATTTCTAGTAAATATGATTATAGTAATTTTCATTAAAACATACATGTTATAATAATTTTATTTAATAGAGTAAGAAAACTCTCAGAATCTATATCAAAACAAAAACAGAAACAAATAAATATGTATAGTAAGTGATGGTAAAAGAATGATAAATGCTGATATCGTTTATATGTATATTTATATTGTATTCCTAATAACATTCTTAATTAAAGTTATTTTTAATGCTTTTGTCTTTTAACTTTTATATTCAAATTAAAAGTGATTTTCTCATCACTACAACAGTAGAGTAGAACTTCATATTTGCCCATGTATTTATCTTTACTGACAAGTTCTGACTTTTGACATTTGATTATAACATAACTCAGAGCCGGGCTTGGTGGCTCAGCCTGTAATCCCGCGCCTTTGGGAGGCTGAGGTGAGTGGATTGCCTGAGCCCGCGGGTTCGAGACCCGCCTGGGCAAGCGAGACCTCATCTCTACAATAAATCAAAAAATTAGCCGGGC
>CAUYQG010197443.1:0-10559 GCA_963574415.1 Tarsius wallacei | reverse complement strand
CAATCCCAGCACTTTGGGAGAACGAGATGGGAGGATCGCTTGAGGCCAGGAGTTCAAGACCAGCCCGTGCAACGAAGTGAGATCCTTCTTTCTTTCTTTCTTTCTTTCGACAAGGTCTCACTCTGTTGCCCAGGCTGGAGTACAGTGGCACAGTCATGACTCACTGCAGCCTCAACCTCCTGGGCTCAAGTAATCCTCCCACTGCAGCCTCCTGAGTAGCTGGGACTATAGGTGTGCACCACCACACCTAGATACTTTTAAAATTTTTCTGTAGAGACAAGGGTCTCACTTCGTTGCACGGGCTGGTCTTGAACTCCTGGCCTCAAGCGATCCTCCCATCTCGTTCTCCCAAAGTGCTGGGATTGCAGGCATGAGCCACTATGCCTGGCTGATAAGTTTTTTCAAATGACGGGAGCGGCTTGAAGATATTTATAGGCTGAAGAGAAGGCAGCAGGGAGAGAAAGGCTGACTTGAGATATATGTATGAGAGAGTTCAACTGATTAAATGAGGTCCCAGAGGAAGGGGATAGGTCGAAAACAAAGGAAAACTCACCTCATTCCCTGAGACTGGAAGAACAGTGTCAATGTTTGTGCCCACACTTTGGGTCATTGTGGGCACAGTGAGGTAGAGTGTTGGAGGTTGAGATCACATCAATGGATTCAACTTTTCCAATGGAAGAGGGAGGCAATATCAGGTGTTATGGGTGGGAAGGGCAGGGTTGAGCCATTGTGGAGACTGGAGAAAGTCTGGAATTATTTTCAGGCGTAGGGGAGGAAGCTGATTATAGGCAGACAAAATGCTTCTTGGAGCCAGAGGGCCGAGAAATTCAAAGACCGTGAAAGTGTGGTGATGCCCTTCTGCAAGGTCATAGGATTGTTTTAGGCAGTACTCAGCTGCCTATGATTAAGTTTGTGTCTTAACACTGCACTCAAGTTTTTCATGGTGTGGACATTCAAATATGCATTTTAATCTTTGGGTTTATTCCAAATGCACTTTTGAAACAAGAATCAGGAGGGCTTCACACTGAGATGGTGGTATTTGGGCTGGGTACCATGGAGTGATTCTTAATTCTATCTCATACTTAGGTGTTTCGACTCATGCCATGGTCCCTTGTGGAGAACATATATTTGGTTTTAAACTAAAGCAAATTCAAATTTGAGGAGGAGATTTGAAAGAATTTATTATCAGTTTGGGGGGCACCTTGGGTTATCCAAGAACCCAAATCATTGTTGCGGTTGTTACCACTTGCTTCTGTTACTTTCTGACAGAAAATATATTCAAGCATTTGCTCAAGCACAGACACCTAAAACAAGAGGATTTACAGTATTTAACGCTTGGACGCAACTGATTTGCTGGATGCATCATCTACATTATCTGTGCAAACATCCAAGGGGAAAAAAGGTAGTTTTATATAAAATAGAATCTTATCTGAAGCTTCGCTCCCAGCTGCAACCGAATGCCAAATTTCTTTGAGTTTGAAAAAGCTAGCAGACATCTTTTCTTATAAGAATTTATCACTTTTATTCTCTTTTTGCTCCTCCAACTTGTAGCTGGACCTGGGAAGAACTGTCAAAACAGTTGTAGAGGAGTTGTGTCAGAGGCAGTAACGGCTCTTTCAGCAGCAGAGAATAGAAAGATCTAAAAAATGAAGCCTATTGTCAGGAGACTTGCACCCGCCCTGGCTGACTTCCAAGCATGAGTGAGTTTGGATTAGACTTGAGTTGGGTAACATTTAATTTCTAAAGTGGAGATTTGAACCAAATTGCTAACCTATCAAAGTTGAATCACCAAGGGATGATGATGGTGTATTTTAATAAATGAAATAAGAATGTCTGACTCTTGGTAGTAATTATAATAATACTATTCTTTGTGCAAATTTCTTATCTTTCACTAGATTTTGCCTCAACACACCCCTCAAACTTTTCACATGTGACCGTGTTTGGTGTTAGTGTGCTATGGAATTTGAGTAGCTGCACTCATTACTTTTAGATACTTAGTTCATTTGATTTGGAAAGATTCGCCAAAAAATTTGCCTCTAGATTTTAATTGGCAGAAGACTTATCTACATTAGCCTTACAAATGGAGTGGCCAAAGTGTATTGATTATCAGACCATAAGGAATTATCTATTGCACAAAGAACAAACCAAAACAGATAAGTGACTTGTCATAAAAACATTTATGAGCCAATGGAATGACAGTCCTCATTTGAAAGCAACCAGTATAAATTTGGCCCATACCACAGTGGGTGTGAAAATTGCAAGGTAAAATAAAACAGATGAGACCATTTAAGTTTGAAATGGAAGAACAGATCACTGGCAACAGCTATTTACTATCACAGCCACTAAAATAGGGTGTTTTGTTGTGAAAACTATCAATACAGGGTGATGGATACCCTGCTTAAAGTGCCAATATGATGCCATTCTGAACTGCAAAACGATTTCATTACAAGTGTATAGGGAACCTTTAAACATGACATTACGATGCGACTATAATGTAAGATAACAATGGAAAAACAATTTCAGAGTAAGTGTAAGGAGACTATCACCATGCAGTTAGAAGACCACTGGAATGTGAGATTATAATAGCTCAACATTAAAATGGTGAAAAGGATATGGTCAATTGCTTTTTTTTTTTTGAACTGGAAATAACCTAGACAACATTTGTACTCATGAATAGTAAAGTCATCGAATTTACCATTTATAGTATTTCAGGGAGGAGGGAAGTCCAGCACCAGTATATCCAGTTCTCATCCCCATTCTTACGTGCATTCTCTTTTTTTTTTTCCATTTCTTGAGGTTAAGTTTGAGATAGTTTTTGTCTGACCTTATCATTCTCCTTCAACCATACCACTTTGACTCTCTGTTACAAGTTCAAAAACATTTTCTTTCTTACTCATGTTTAGCCTTATGACTTGGCCATATTAGCACCTATGGGATATAATTTGAGTTCAACTGGTATGGTTTTCTACTGCTCATTTTATCTCCTTGGCCTCCAGTTACTTCTGGACCTCAGCTGAGACCCTACGGTTAGAAATTTATTTCCTGGAGTCTAAAAAGATTTTTCATTTTAGAGGGCACATAATAAATTCAAATTGAACAAGCACTTACAAGTTTATAAATTTAAGTACCTGTTAGAGGGGTAACATATTAAACATGAAAGCCCAGATTTTGTTATCAGGTTATCTGACTTCGTATTCTAGCTTTTCTACTTAGTTGTGTGCGAATCTGGGCAGGTCCCGACTTTTTGTAAGCCTTGATTTTCTCATCTGTAAAATGGGGCTAATAGCAACACTTAATTCTTAGGGCAATTGTAATGAGAAATAGAGACTTGGTGTGAAATGCCTTGCACAGTGCTCCAAGATGAGGAATTTGATAAATATTATACAGAAATGAATAAAGGAATGGGTCAAGACCCTGGAGCGTGGTGTAGAGGAGAGAGGATGGGGTTTAGTGATGACAGTGTGATTTGGGAGAGAGTGTCTCCCTAAACTAGCTATTTATAGTTTTTGAGCCACTCCAATTCAATTATTATTAGACAGTCACTTAATCTTGATAATCCAAAGCATGCTTGAGATTTCTTATCTCTTCTGACTGTTCTGTATCTTTGGATTATTTTGTTTGTCCATAATTACTGGCTCACTTAGTACTGCTCTTTCTGTGATAGTGGGACATTCTGTCCTTAGGAAATGACTTTGGCCACTGCCTGAGCTGTTCATCACTGGGCCTCTTTCCTTGAACTTCTAGCTTGTGTGATGTTACCTTAAATAATTTCTTCTTGCAGTACAACCTGGTGCTGTCATTTCCCGGCTGCTGAGATGATACAAAAGTATGTCAACAGGAATTTTGTTATACCCTTGAACAAGTCTTAAATCTATTCATCTGCATCCTGCTTAAAGGACCAATCCACGAATAAGATCAAAAAAAATTTTGTGAGTATTGAGTAAAACCCTTTCTTCCCAGATATTTTCTTCTGGCAAGGTTCTCGATTTTAACTGTGATGTTAGTTTTTGTCTAAAACCCTTACAGCACTACAAAACATTCTCATGAAGAGTTACCAGGCTCTAAGAATATATTCTTGTGTTACTCAGATTTAATGACCTGATTCACTACAACGTTAGACAATTTCCTTAAAGGTCCTTTTACATGGATGAATCACCAAAGGAATAACTCACAAAACTTGAACTCTTTGAGAACAGGGCTCACGTTGAACATACTTTATTGTTGTAGGCCCTCGCAGTACCAGTCATCGAAGGTGATTCATCAATGATTTTTGGAGTACATTTAATGTAGACTAGAAACCAATCCAAATTACTCAAGGCAGTGTAATCCGGCTGACCTGGAATGCAGTGCTGCAATGCAATCACTCTGCCTTCAGCCCATAATGAGCACCAACTATATGAAAGACGTGAAGATAAACATGAAGGAGTTAACCATGAAGGCACGGTTGGGAAAGAAACGTATTTGTTATGCCCCTACTGTATGTTAGACTTCATACAACTTATTTAGTTCATTTACTCTTAAAAACGATCCTGAGAGTTGTTTTGTTACCTTGTCATAAATATGCATTGTCATCCATCCTCTAAGAGAGGTTGAGAAGCTTGTTTGAGGTCATACATGTATGTGGAAGTGTCAAAGCTATACCTAACTGTTACAAACCCTCTGTAATTTCTACTTTATTACACTGCTGCCCCTTGTGTGAATTTAATTACAGTCTAGTAGAGGAAAAAAGACAGGAATATGAAGGGCTGATGGCAAGGTGATCTGTGATAAGCATCTTGTGAATGGAATGAAAAGTACCAAAGGGTTTGCAGGAGGAAAAGAGCACTTCTTCTCTGTGACGTTTCTCTTTTCTCTTCTTCCATCTGCCGTTTTCCCTAACTGGCATTCCTCTGTGTTTCCGAGCAATAGTCAACACCAACTTCACAACCTGCGTAAGCCAGGATTGCTGCCTAATAAAAGTCCTTAGTCTCTACTCTACTTGTTATGTTCCAGGTCCCATCTAACTCCATTTTCCCCCCAAGGTGTTTCCCCTGGATGATTCTCCTCTCCACACCAAGTGTTAAAAGTACGCTTTAAGTCCCAAGTCAAGTTCACTTTCTGGAAACTCTCCCGCCATCAAAATCTGCACTGCTGTATTTTTTTCTCAGCATATGGGTCCTATATCTATTTGACACTTGTTACCTACTATCTAGCACGGTGGAGTGTGCCAGCATCAGGCCAAGCCATGTTTTCTTTGGTATTTGGACATTTCTGGGCACATCTCATACTAGTGAGGTGGACCTGATAAGATTCCACCGATCTGAGAGATGGAGAGTCCCTTTCAGGTTGAGTAAGGTAAGAGGATCAGTTCTGTGCCAAAACTATCATCCTTGTGGTAAAAGCATGGGGTTTCCTTAAAGAGTCCAGTCTTCCTTCTGCCCCCAAGCAGTTGTGTCTGAGGAAAAAGGTGGTAGGATTTGGAAGAGGCTATGACTAAAACAACCGAAAATTGTTTTCATACAAACTGTGAGATTTTGGGGACAAGAAGGTAGCATTACTTGAGACTGGCATCAGGAGGATGAACCTGATATTATTCTGAGGGCAAAATACAGCTAGTGCACTGGGACTGAGGAGATCACAACCCTGTTTTAGGTCATCACAGGCTTCAACACTGCATCTGGGGGAGGGCTCAGCTCTCTGGCAAGAGGGCCTCAGTTCCATATGCACATGATATATTGTCAATCGTGAATGCATGACTTCCTTTAGAATATATGTAGAGCTGTTATGATCAATAAATATAAATTTACTGAAAGGATTATTTGAATTTACAGATACTTCTGTCATTACGTATTTTTTTTCAATTAACAGACACTAAAAAAGTACCTATTTTTGAGTCAATGTGGTGAATACAAAACTTTTTTAAAGAAAAAATGTTTAATTTTAAAGATGTGGGGTACAATTCGGGGGTAGGTATACAAATGTTCATTAGGTAGGCACCCCTGTTGATGAGGTGTGCCCCCCAAACTTTTTAATGTTAAAAAGGTGCTCTCATACTCACAGCGGCTGGCTGGTGAGGGGGGAGTTAGTGACATCTGGTGGTGTCAGCTTCTACTAGATTGATTAGCTCCATGAGGACTGGTACTGATTCTTCTTTATTATTTAACACACAAACATTGGTGACTGGTAATTAGTAAGTCAATATTGAATGGATGAATACATAAGTGAATGAATTAATACACTTTGGGTTGACAAACATCTGCTCCTTCCACCATTGCATTCTGACCCATTACATAGAATTCCAGGTATAGGTCAGTCTCCAGGAAAACAAGAAAATAGCAAAAAGAAAAGTCTATCCATTTTCTTTTTTTTTTTTTTTTGAGTTGGAGTCCCACTCGATCGCCCAGACTGGACGATCCACTGCAGCCTCGACCTGCTGGGCTCCGGCGATCCTTCCGCCTCAGCCTTCCGAGTAGCCGGAATTACAGGCGCGCACTACCACGCCCGGCTGATTTTTTTTTATTTATTGTAGAGATGAGGTCTCACCAAGTTGCCCAGGCGGGTCTCGAACCCGCAGGCTCAGGCAATCCACTCACCTCAGCCTCCCAAAGGCGCGGGATTACAGGCTGAGCCACTGAGCCCGGCTTATTTCATCTCTTAAGACAGTTTGTAAGGCTGGGTGCAGTGGCTCATGCCTGTAATCCCAACACTTTGAGAGGCAGAGGTGAGAGGATTGCCTGAGATCAGGGATTCGAGATCAGTCTGAGCAACATGGCTAGACCCCGTCTCTACAGTAAATCAAAAAATTAGCCAGCCGTGATGGTGTGTGCCTTGGAAGGCTGAGATGGAAGGATCACCTGAGCCCGGCAGGTTGAGGCTGCGGTGGCCATGAGCTACCACTGCACTCTAGCCTGGGTGACAGTGAGACTTTGACTCAAAAAACAAACAAACAAAAAACCCCACCAAAAAAGTCTGGAGTAAGTTTACACATTATTAACACTGGAACACTGGAAGGCAACAGAATTACAGGCATCATGCTCTTTATAGGGTTAAAATAAATTCAAGGAGTACATTTCATTTGAGAATGAGTAGCTTGGGTAGGCAGCACATCTTTTTTAAACTTCGGGACAATACCTGGCATAAAATGGTCCTCACTAAAGATTTCAGATCAGGAGAGTTCCAAGAACAATAGAAGGAAATATTAATCATAACAAATTACTTTAGCTCATGGTCACTAGAGAAATACACATCAACAACAGACTCTTTTAGGCGATGTGAGGTAGTACAGTGCAGTCAGTATAAAGAGCATGGACTGTGGAGTTACGGACTTGATTTGAGCTCTCTACGCCAGTGCTTTGGATCAATGCCAAGGCACACTTTAGAGATGCACACCTTAGCAATATATTTAATTACCCAAGGCCACAGTTTACTAATTTGAAAAAATGAATATTAACTCTTCTCTTACAAGATTATTGAGATAAGACAAAAAGGTTGTAGAGATCTAGCACTGTGCCTGACACAAAAAACCTGCTCACAATAGTTGTTGTATTTAATCTTTGAAAAGTCAGTAGAAAGGAATCGAACAGTTTTCCCAACTTACCTTAAAATCACATTCTGAACTAGAAACCCTACTTTCACCTGTGACTCACAGTCCTAAAATTCAATTCAATTCCGTGTAATTTATCACAGGTTATTTGAAAGAATGAACTGAACTTTAGGACCGCAATTACAGATATGATAAATTCAGTTCAATTCAATTAGATGTAACCGATTAAAGTTCAGTCAATATTTCCTAAGGTAGAAGTCTAAGACCAAGTTCTAAACATTTATGGAAATCCATCAGATCGCTCTAACAAAGGACAACATATTAAGAGTGCTACTAAATCATATATTGAGACATCTTCCTTATTGTTTTTCTAAAATATTGGAAGCATAAACACAGAGACACAAAAGGAAACATCAATTCTCATCCACTGAGTGACTAGAGCAATTAACTTCCTCAGGATTCAGGAAGAGTATTCAGCCCTAATACGCTAAGGCAGCCATCGTATGTAATAACATAACTTCTCTCCTATGTCTCTAAAATGCTACTAGTTATGTACTATAGCATTAAGAAAAACACTTAAGTCATTGCCTTGTGTTCTGTAATTCAAACAAGGAACTCCAATGAGAATACAAGACATAGTCAATTAAAGGCTGGCTAATGTTGACTTATTTATGCTAACCTACAGACTCCAAGGATTTGGGGTGGTTAACAAAGATACTAGGCTGAATAAGACGGCCTTTATTATTAGACACTGGTCACTTGATATAGATCCATTGAATAACCCATACGGATAGGAGCACAACAGTTTTAGAAATTATCCCTTTTAATATGTAAGGTTCAGAATGATCTTGGTGAGGCCAAGAAAATTTTGAAGGGCTTTCTGGAAACTTGGGGTAGTTACACTTCTTCAATCTCCTCATTGTGGAGTGGTTCAATAAAAGAATGCACTTCTCAGAGAGGAGGGGAAAAGGAAGAAAGGAGGCAGTAAGTTTCGCTTTCCTTTCATGACACCTCTCAGATACCGTGCTAGCTTCTCCACATTCTCTCATTCCAGGAGTACGACAGGGAACACCCCGTCAGCCGCAGGTGGGAGCCGGAAGCCGAAGGTCTCGGGGCATCTCGGGGCATGTAGTTCCCAGGGCGCAGCGGCCCCGTACGGTGCCAGCATGTGCGTTCCCACGAGAGCCAGCAGGAAGGCCCCCGGCACAGCCGCCTCGGCCGGAACCTCGAGGCGCTTCCCAGCCCGGACTCCCCTACCGCAAAGTCTTTAATGGCCCGCCACGATACTTACTTCTTGCTCAGTTTCGGTTCGCCGCCGTCCACTTTCACCTCGGCCTCCTGCACCGCTGCCATCTTCCCCGAGGGCCAGACCCAAAAGTGACGAGTGCAGCACGTTAATTTCCAGGTCAGGGGTCGAAGCCCCGCCTCTTCCGGGGGACTGGCGCTCTTGGCGCCGGGGTGCTCCGCCGCTGGGTTACCCCTGCGCAGGCGCAGTGCTGGGCGTCGCGGCCGAGGCGTCAGTCTTCGTGTGTGCCAGGCGCTGGTTCGGGGCCCGCTTTTCTGGTTCCTGGCGACAGACATGGCGGAGGCGATGGATGTGGGCAAAGACCCCAACGGACCCACCCATTCCTCAACTCTCTTCGTGAGGGAGGACGGCAGCTCCATGTCCTTCTACGTGCGGCCCAGCCCGGCCAAGCGCCGGCTCTCGACGCTCATCCTGCATGGCGGCGGCACCGTGTGCCGGGTGCAGGAACCTGGAGCGGTGCTTCTGGCCCAGCCGGGGGAGGCCCTGGCCGAGGCCTCGGGCGACTTCATCTCCACGCAGTACATCCTGGACTGTGTGGAGCGCAACGAGAAGCTTGAGCTGAAGGCCTATCGGCTGGGCCCGGCCTCCGAGGCCGACCCGGGGGGGCCAGAGACAAAGCCCGGGGCTCCGGCCGAGGGCGCCGTGGAGCCCAATCCGCAGCCGCTCGCGGGGCGCATCGTCTTCACGGTCGCGGACGACGTGGCCATCTTGACATACGTGAAGGAGAATGCCCGCTCGCCCAGCTCCGTCACCGGCAACGCCCTGTGGAAAGCGATGGAGAAGAGCTCGCTCACGCAGCACTCGTGGCAGTCCATGAAGGACCGCTACCTCAAGCACCTGCGGGGCCAGGAGCATAAGTACCTGTTGGGGGACGCCCCAGTGAGCCCCTCCTCCCAGAAGCTCAAGCGGAAGGCGGAGCAAGACCCGGAGGCTGCTGATAGCGGGGGTGAGGCCCGCGGCTGCGCGCGAGGGGTCCTCGGCGCACACCCGTGCGAGTGGGAGTGGAGGTGTCCCTTCCACTTTGGCATTTTGGTGGCATCGCTTACCCCGCTGACTTCCCACTAAATTTGCTCCATTTTCCTTTCACTCTGGCTCTTACTCTTTTTCTTCCCCAATAACTGTTTCTGTTCAAAAGGTACAAAAAGAGCATATGTAAACTTCTCGGCTGGGCGCGGTGGCTCATGCCTATAATCCCAGCTATTCGGGAGGCTGAGACCGGAGGATCTCTTGATCCCAAGAGCTCGAGGCTGCAATCAATGGGCCATGGTCGCACCGCGGCACTCCAGCCTGGGTGACGGAGCGAGACCCTGTCTCAAAAGATTAAAATAAAATAAAATTTTCTTGTTCTTCCTGCCCATCAGCTACCCACTTTTCCTCCCCAGAGGCAACAGTGTAACCGGCTTCTTGTGTATCTTTTCAGAGATATTTCAGAGACCAGTTTTTTTAAAAAAAGTTTTATGTTCGGATAAATCCAGTATATGCCGCTTGAAAGCTGCCAGATCTGTTTATTTTCATGCTCTGGCCTAATTGAATGCATATTGACGTAAGAAGGTGGTTGTCTGTTGGAATGTCTCTTGTCCTCCTTGCTTACATGAAGGGAGTTTTTATTTTTTTGAGTTGGAGTCTCACTCTGTGGTCCAGGGTGGAGTGCAGTGGCACACTCATGGCCACCACAGCCTCAACCTGCTGGGCTCGGGCGATCCTTCCACCTCAGCCTTCCAAGTAGCTGGT
>CAUYQG010197438.1:0-11854 GCA_963574415.1 Tarsius wallacei | reverse complement strand
ATCCTGAGACTTTACTGAAGTTATTTATCAATGCTAGGAGATTTTTGGTGGAATCTCCTAGGTTTTCTGGGTGTAGAATCATATCACTTAACTTCTTCTGTTCCTATTTGTATACCTCTATTTTTTTTTTCTCTTTGAATGCTCTAAGATTTCCAGTATTATGTTAAATAAGAATGGTGAGACTGGACATACTTATTGTGTTCCAGTTCTTAGGGAAAATGCTTCTAGCTTCTGCCTGTTAAGAGTGATGTTGGCTGCTGGTTTGTCATAGATGGCTTTTATTATTTTATGGAATGTTACTTTGATGCTTAAAAGTTTGAGAGTTTTTATCAAGAAGGGATGTTGGATTTTGTCAGATGCATGTAAACTAGAAAATCTAGAGAAAATGAATTAATTGCTGAAAACAAACACAACCTCCCCAGATTGAAACAAAAAGAAATTAAAACACTGAACAAATAACAAAAGTAATCAATTCAGTCATAAGAAACTTCTCCACCAAAAAAGTCCTGGGCCAGATGGTTTCTCTGCTGACTTTTACCAGATATACAAGGAAGTGCTAATACCAATCCAACTGAAAGCATTCCAAGTAATCAAGAAGGAAGAACTCCTCTCTAACTCATTCCATGAAGCCAATATCATCCTGATACCCCCAAAATGGTGAAGCCCCAACAAAGGAAGAAAACTACAGGCTGATTATCCTGATGAACATAGATGCAAAACTTCTCAACAAAATACTAGCAAATTACGTCCAACAGGATTATTCATCATGACCCGGTGGGCTTCTTCTCCAGGATCAAAGCTTGTTCAACATATGCAAATCAATAAATGCAATCTACCACAAACAGATGTAAAAATTAAGAACCATACAAGTATCTCAAAAGGTACAGAAAATACATATAATAATTGTGAAAATTCTGTTTGATCATATTACTTTCCTGATCAGAAAGTTTTGATGGCTCCCTATTGCAACCATAATAATATACAAACTCCTAAACAAAACAACTCTCAACGGGAACACTGCAATAACCACTGATAGGTTTTATTATTTCCAGTTTTGCTCCTTTGGCCTTGCTGTGTTCTGAAATCCATTCTTCACATGCCCAGTAGCCGGGGTGATGTCTTTAAAACACAAATCTATCACTGGCTTCCTCAAAACTTTCAAACACTTTCCCATTATTCACATCATTATCATCACTAACTCTAATTAAGCACTTACCACGTGTTAACCCCTTTTATTACATGACTTATGGGGTACTCTCTGCTCATTTAGTGAAACAAAACACACTTAACATGGCCTGCAATACTCAGCATGATAAGGACATGTCCTACTTCAGTATATACCAAACCCTTACCATAATTCTCTCTGGCAATATCAGTCTCTTTATTGTTCTTGGAGCACAACCAGCTCATTTTTATTTATGGCCTTTGAACTAACTGCTCTCTCTGCCTTGAATGTTCTTCTCCTGGCTCTAGGTAAAAATACCTCCTTTTTATCATTTGGCAGTTCAAATTCAACATTCAAACTTGTTAGTTCAAATGTCACTCCCTCAACGAGAACATCTCCTATCCTTGTATTCAGAATAGATCTTATGTTCCTCAACTCCCAGTCCATATATAACATTATTAGATAGTTTTACTTTACTATCTGATATTATCTTACTGAATTGTCTACTTTTTAAAAAAATTCTTTCCTTTTCTATCAAAAGTTACAATACATAAGAGGTGAGGTTTTTGTCTTGATGTTTACTGTATCTCCATCATGGGAATAATATTTGACATATAGCAACAACATACTAAATTTTTGTTAAATTAATAAAATAAGAAATTTTTTCAAGGTGTCACTAATTACTTTTTCAAATTTATTGATAATTATGTTCAATAATTTTCTCTTTGCTTTAGCAATATAGTATTCATTGTTATCTCCCAAATATAACCCTTGCTTTTTTCTTTCTGCATCCTTATATTTCCTTCTGTCTGGAAATATCATCCACATAATCATTTCCAATTAAAATTGTATCCATTCTTCAAAGCCCAATCCAAATATTATTTTTTAAGGTATACATTTGGTTGCTCCAAGGCAGAGAACATCTCTCCCTCTTCTGTGCAGTCAAAGCACTTTATATATTTCATATAATTTATTACATTGATTTGTATTACCAGTTCTATGACATATATGTACATCCATGTCGTGTTTTCAGGGACTATGTTTTGTACCTATTTATACAGGAGGGGGTCTACCAGAAGGGAAGCCCAACAATATTAAAATCTGTATGCACATTGTTGTGTGTTTGTTTGCCTTTTCTAGGGAAAATAATCTGTTAGCTACTTCAAGGACAGTGAACCAACCTAACATAGATCTTGCTTGTTTTGTGAAGAGTCATTTGTGTGGTCTCACTTCTTTAAGTGTAGACTAAGTAGATCCAATTATTCAGAAAGAAGTACCTAAGGAAACTTTTACGAGATTTCTAATTGCTTGGAAAGACTATCTTCCCACTTTGGGAACATAATTTCCAGAAATGCAGGGGCGTCTGAAATTCTCAGTCCATAAAGCAACTACACTTAAGGAGATGATTGCCAAGAGCTGCAAAAGTTGTAGTTTAGGACTGTAGATGTATGATACCTTTCAGTTAAGATTGTGGGATTATGAGTCTACAAAGAGCTATCAAAAAACAACAAAAAAATAATTTTTGTACTGAATCTAAGAACTCATGGAAGCACCTTGTGAAAAAAAAAACAAAAAAAACCTCAACTTCTGTTGTGCTTCATAACTTAGACCAATCCTTCACAAGTAGTTTTGCCAAGATTATTACATTAGGTTGCATAGGGGGCACCATTTACAAAGGCTGTGTTATAAATTGTATCCTCTAGCATTGTGGGTTCAGACCTGCACACCTATTCACAGTGCTCTGCACCTTTGGTGTCTTTAGCAATGTTCCATGCTTATCTTTTTAATAGAATGTGTCTTATCTAGGGAATGAATAACGCATCCCATACTGCTACTACCTCATAGTCATGAGGCAGGTAACACCAGAATCTATTTTATCTCCATTACCCTGGAAAAAAAACTAAGCTCTATTTGGTAAAAAGAAAATAACTTTATGCCAAAGAGTACTAGCCAGTTCTGTGGGGAGTTCTTTTACTGAATGTAATAACACTAAGAAATATTATCTGCCTTTGAAGAATCACCAAGAAAGCAGGTAATGTCACTCAGCTTTTGTGTTTCCCAGGATTCTTCAGCAGCCGCAGTCTTTAGGTTGTAATCAATATGATATAAAAAGGAAGGTCAAAAGAAACCAGATCCTTTCTCATTCTAATTTGACCCAAAAATCTATTCAAAAGAGTTTGAATATCTCTGGATAACAAAATGAGAAGAAAGATATACTTGGAATTTTGGAAGAGAACATACCGGATTTCTGAACTTCCTGATATTGCTGATAAGGAAGGTTTAAGCATTCATTGTACTCTGAGGATCGATACTTGAAAGCTTTTTCATCCAAAATTGTATAGAAAGACTTTATTTTTATTTTTGTAATATATTTATGTATTATAGAGTTGTGGGGTACACGTGAGGATTTATTAAATAAGTAGCCTGCATGCAGGTGAACTTTGGGCTTCCAGAGCCCTCACTCCCCCGGTAGTGGACAAGGTATCCTTTGTGTTGTCATGTGCCCCCCACCATCTTTTCTCCGTCCCTCCCCTGGCAGTGCCCTGTGATTGCCAATCCTACCTTTGTGCTAATGTGATTAGTGTTCAGAGCCCACTTATGAGTAAGAACATGTGGTATTCAGTTCTTTGTTTCTGTGATAGTTCCCTTAGTATGATGGTCTTCAACTGCATCCAAGTTGTTGCAAAGTCCATGATTTTGTTCTCATTTATGTCTGCATGATTATTTATTTAATTTGCTTCCTCACAGCAACTGGGTCAGTGCTTTGCATGTAACAGATGTTTAATTAATGTTTATTAAATTAACTAAAGGTATTCACTACCCCTACCTACATCAATGCAATTAGTGGAACAGTTGTTTTAGTACAAGTTTATGTATAGTCTTAACTTTTCTTTTAATGGCTTCCTAACTTCTAGATCATGTTTGTAGAGAAACATTTGTATAAATTTTTATTTCTTACCCGCATCCTTAATTCCTATAAAACCATCACTCTATTGTTTTATCTTCCATCTTTTTGTACCTTCCATTTATCCTTGACTCCTGCTTCTTATTTTTTCTAACCATTAAAATAATGGCCTATCCTTGCTCATTTATCTACAGCATTTCACTTTCAGACCCTAAGTATTTTGTATGTTAAGGTCCATTCCAAAGTTCCATTGACTGTGTAACAATGTCCACCATGCTTTTCCTTCAATTCATTACTTGCTAACTGAAAAAGAGATTACAGACAGAATGCTAGGAGCTGGTGTGAGACAGTGTAAGAGAAAGCACAGAGGAAAATATATTTTTTGAAAGCCCTTCCCATAACTACTCTAAGTCATCATGAAATCCTACAGGAACAAAATCTTTATAATCAATGCAGATGGGAATTGAAAAGTATAATCATCTCTCACAAAAGGTGAATAATAGAAAACAATAAAAAGAAGACAGTTATTCTCTGACTTTTCATAATGCTTAATATAACTATATTTCAATTATTGCAAAAGTCAATAACCATTTGTCCTCAACCTAACTATTCATAATAACAATAAAATAACAAACCAAAAGCAAACAAGTAGCAAACACTTTGGATACTGGCCATGTGTTGTAGAGGTCATTGGATTAGTAAAATTACTATAATTTAGGGCAACAAGCAGATTTCTGCAGTTATCCCATCTGTACTTCACTTGAATTCTGGGTAATTGTTATTATGAAACACTGAAATGGTACTTTGAAAAAAAATAAAATAAAATAAACAGCTCCCTACCCATGAGCCTGACCTGAGCAAGTTAATGAGGATAATAGTGTTTTAACCTTCTTCATTCTTGACATACACTAGGGAGAAACCACATATGATGATAAAAATAGCCAGCATTATAAAAGAAGAAATGGAACTATTTACCACATATTTCATGTTTCACATTTTTAAAGGAAAACATATTTTGAATGTATAAATTATGCAATAATAAGAAACTTAGAAGTTAAAAACAGTTGACTATTTCACCATGGAATAACTTTAAGTGGGAATAGGATATTAAAAAGAAAAGATAGAACTAGATGACAATAACAACTCAACATGAAAAAGTAGGTTTAAATAATATTAAGCAAATAAGAAATAATTTTAAAATCAAGGTACAAGTATAAATTTCTCTACTTTTAATTAAAAATTTTATAAAGAGTTTTTAATTCAGAAAAATAGGACATTAGCTGACTATAATTGCAACAAGAAATGGACACATTGATTTTCAGGCAGAGGTATATTAGTTTTAGAAGCTGCATTGAATATTAAAGTTACATTCAGCTTTAAGACCTTGTAAATGACAAGACAAAATAAAAAGGATAAATAAATACAAGGATTTGTGAAAAATTGATCACTTCCTTCATAACTCTCCAGTAAAATGTCTTCTGTTGACATGTATTTTCTGAAGTTTTACTCATAAACTATGTTTTTTCACAGTGATCAACATAGCACTGGGCAGAATCTTTCTTATTTAGCCAGATAACATAAATAATTAAATTTTTAATTCATTTTGTTACTCTAAGAAAAAAAAAAACCTCTATTAACCTTTTTTTTCTCATCTGAAAAACGATGATAATAAATATTAAAACAGTTCAATGAAAAATGGGGTTATTTTAATTCTGCCAATATGTCAATTTAGCACAAGATGCTGGATATCTATCATTCAAACCCAACTTTTCACCATGGAAAAAAATTATAAATAAATACTCCAGAGTTTGGGAAAAGGTGGAGAGGAAGAGACTCTGAAAAAAAAAATCTAGAGTTGCAAAAGTCTATTGTGACCTGGAGAGAGGATGGGATAATGAAGAATAATACATTCATCTCATTGTCACATAAAGAATTTGTCAATCAACAATCAGAGATACATATTTTGCTCAAGCACACATAAAATAATATCAATTAAAATGTGGACTAGGTCACAAAATGTATTAATTTTCTATGCTTCATAACAAATCAAGTTGTTGGCTAGACTACATTCTCATCTGAAAGCTTGACTAGGAAAGAATCTACTTTCAAACATTTCTAAAAATTTTTAGAATTCATTTCTTTGCAGTTGTAGAAATAAAAACGGCTTGCTTCTTCAAAGCCAGTAAGGATAGAGATTTTCTGCTGCTTCAGGTCTCTGGTCTCCAAACTTTCTTTCAAAGGACTTATTATAGTGGGCCAAACCTTCCCAGAAATATCTCCTTTTTTATTAGCAATAGATTAAGGATTTTAATTACATTTTCAAAATCCCCTCCTCTTTGTCCTATATGGTAAATTAACCAAGGTGGTAACAGAACATAATCTTTTCCATATTTTGTTTACTTTAAACAAAACTATCTATACCCAAAGACAGTTGATTATACAAAGCATAACTCATTCTGAATTATCTAGCGTTTATCTGTCAAACATGTTTCAACAAACCTGAAAGAGTATATAAAAAGCAGGCAACATTTTTGACCCTTAACAAAAATAATTTAGACGTTAATAAGATAAATGTAGACATTATATAAAACTACAGAATTTTTAAATAATATAATTTCAAAAAAGAAAGCTTAATAGAAATTTTAAAATTAATTGTAATTAAATGATGATGAAGCATTCCTTACCAAAATAGGGAATGGATAAACTTAAATCACAAAAAATGCAAAGATTTCCATTATCACTAATTTTATTTTACATTGTAATGGCCAGCACAATAATAAAAAGGAAAAAATATTATTATCTATGTAGAAATTCCAAGGGAATATATAGAAACAGGATTAAATGAAATAGAAGAGTTTTATCAACCACTTAAAAATCAATATTCAAAGATCAAATGCATTTTTATAAACTACAATCAGTAAACTTTCCTTAAAATTGCAGCAATAAAAATTGCCAACTTCTAAGTGTAAATCAAAGATATTCAAGATCTCTACATGAAAATAATAAACATTATATTTATGTAATAAAGAATACCTAAACAGAGAGGTATTTCTGTTAAGAATAGAAGATAATTTGATGGTTATGATTCCTCCAAATTAATATATAGATTTAGTGCAACTTGATCAAAATTTCGACAGATTTTCACATAACTTATTAGCTGATTTTAAATCTTTATGGAAAAATTAAACTTTAAGATTAGCCAAGACAATTTTGAAGAAGACACCAGATTTGCAGTACCAACTATCAGATCCTATTATGAAGTCATAGTAATTAAGGACAAAAATTACCAATAGATACAATAAAGAGTTTAGAAAACAACCCGTTTTTTCCCTAAAACTGTGAAGGGTCTGATGTTACTCCACTTACACACAAACACACACACACACACACACACACACACACACACACATACACACACTCATCACTGCAGAAATGTGAGGCACTTATGTAAGGTAAAAAGAAAATGTCATGTGTGTGTGAATGTGTGTGTATTCTATGAAATAATTCTTTTTGTTCAGCCTTATTGAGGTATAATTGACAAAAATTGTATACATTTAATGTATACAATGTGATGTTTCAATATATCCATATTCGTTGTGAAAATACCACAATCAAGCTAATTCACAAATGCATCATCACCTCACATGGTTAACTTTGTGTATGTGTGTGAGTGGTATGAATACTTGAGATCTACTGTTTTAAGAAATATCAAGTATATATTATTGCTAACTATGGTAACCATACTGTACATTAGTTGTTCAGAACTTATTCATCTTACAACTGCAAGTTTGTACCCTTAGACCAACATCTTCCCATCTCCCTTGGAAAATATGATAAAACCTTATCACATTGCAGCATTAGTCCCCCATATCTTGACCTATAGGTGATTCAATGAGAGCTGAAGAAAATTTTCTTTCCTTTTTTTTTGGGGAGTCTCACTCCTTTGCCCAGGCTGGAGTGCAGTGTCAGGCATGCTCACGGCACCCTGGTGTGACATTCTGGGCTCCAGCGATCCTTCTGCCTCAGCCTGCCGAGTAGCTGGAACTACTTACGCGTGCTACCATGACAAGCTATTTTTTTTATTTTTATTTTATTTTATTGTTGAGAAGAGGTCTTGCCAAGTTCCCTAGGCTAGTCTCGAACCCTCAAGCTCAGGCCATACACTCACTTTGGCCTCCCAAAGTGCTGGGATTACAGGCTGAGCCACTGAGCCCAACCAGGAAACTTTCAGTGAGAGTGGTGGGTTGTATCCCATAGACATGGTATGGAAAACAATACATTTTCTTCATTTATATATAAGCAATAGATAATCATTCTCTCCATTTCCAAAAATGGGGGAGGGGGAGAAAAATATTTTGTTTCTTTCAGATCGGATGTAAAGGCACTTGGTCATCTTCATCTTTTGGAATGTATGCATAGCTTTTTAAGGGCCAAATAAACCCCAGGTTCCTTTACCTTTTATAATCTAGAGATGTCCCCAAGTTCTGAGATTCACCCCTTTGTGAGTTAGTCTTCCTAGAACCTTGATATTTAATCTATGAACCTAGTCAAGACTGTAACCATTGGAGCCTCTCTGGAAGAAATAAGGAAAATTTATTTTCCTTTTGGATCCCAAGCAATTAAGTTAACAAATGGCTGCATATCATATTCTCGTGGTATGTGAGGAGTAATATGTTTCTAGGAGAAATAAAAGCAAATAGTCTTTATCTTTATGATTCTGTGCCTCAGGAGGCTAAAGCTTGTTGATAGGAGAATTGAAAACTTTAGAAAAAGTTTTTATGTTTCTATAACCACACACATATGGAACTTTGAAATAAGTCAAATATGGCAAGGTGGGTAAATAATGTAATGAAGGACTATATAATAAATGCAGGTAAAAAAATAGCTGTTGATAGGGAAAAACTGAAACTGGATCTCTATCTCATACTATTCAAAATTAACTTCAGATAACAAATCAAATAATTTAAATATCAAAAATAAACTTGTAAAAGCATCTAATGGGAAGTATAGGTAACATCTTTATAATCTAAGGAGAGAAGGGTCTCTTAAAAAAGACTCAAAAATATTGTTCTTTTTAGTGATAAAGTTAACTATATTAAAATTAAGGATTTTGATCCATCAATTAATACCTTTAGGAAAAGGAAAATATAAGCCACAGAATGAAACGGAAGAACATATATTTGGAACACATATAACCAGGAAAGGATAAGTATCCAAAATATAAAAATAAGTGCTATAAATCAATAAGAAGAGCATAAATATTTTCATAATAAATCAGCATAAAAACTCTCAGAAAACAAACAAAAAAAAAGACATGTCAAGAAAAGGAAACATAGCTAATACGAAGATATCTTCAACCCCATCAATTATCAGGAAAATGCAAAGTAAAACTACAATGAAAGAGCACTTTTTACTCATTTCATTGGACAAAAACAAATAAGTAACAGAAGGCAAATATCAAGTTTTCTAGAGATTGTGAACCAATTCGGTCTCATATATTCCTGGTAGAAAAACATTTCTTTGATACAACATCTTTGGAAAATAATTTTACTTTAATTTAGTAATATGTACAAATGATATATTCACAAATATATATCAGGGACAAATAAAGGCAAGCAATATCAGTAGTAGCAAAAAACTAGACCTACTCAAATATTTGTAAATAGGAAAAATAGATAAACTGAAATTATTCACAAAATGCAAAATTTTCAGCAAAGGGAATAAATTATAATTACTGAAGAGTATTTCCAATGTTTCCCAAAAGGTACTACAAATATTTCTTTTTAGTTAAAATAACTAAATTATATATATATATATAATTTATATATATAAAACTGTGGGGTATAATTCCGGATTAGGAATACAAATATTCATTGTGCAGGTACCCTTGTTGATGTAGTGTGCCCCCTCTCCCCAGGAAGATCTCGACTACTGTCAATCCCACCTCCACCACCACACACCCCCCCCCCGCAGTTTCCTGCTACTGTCAATCTATTTGTAATAGTATTATGGTAGCTGTTCAAGGTCCACTTATGAGTGAGAACATGTGATACTCAGATCTTTGTTTCTGTGAAAGATCTCTCAGTAACATAAACTATAATTCCATCCAGGTAGCTGTGAAGTTCATGATTTTTTTCTTCTTTATGGGTGCGTAATATTCCATTGTGTATGTGTACCACATTTTTTTATTCAGTCCTCTTGTGATGTGCAGCACAGTTGGTTCCATGTTCTTGCTATTGTGAAGAAGACTACGATAAACATACGTGTGCAAGTATCTTTCTTATAGAGTGATTTGAGTTCTTCCTGGTATATTCCCAGTAGGAGGATTGTGGGGTCATATGGAAAGTCAATTTTTAGAACTTTTAGGAATCACCACACTGATTTCCACAGAGGATGTACTAGTTTACACTCCCCCCAACAGTGTAGAAGTGTTCCTTTTTCACCACACCCTCACCAGCATCTGTTATTTTTTTGAGTTATTGATGATGGCCATTCTGACTGGAGTTAGGTGGTATCTCAGTGTACTTTAAATTTGCATCTTCTTGATGACAAGTGAAGCTGAACATTTTTTTTCATGTACCTGTTGGCTGCTCATATGTATTCTTTTCAGAAGTGTCTATTCATATCTTTTGCCCACTTTGTAATGAGGCTGTTTGTTTTTTTTTCTTTTTAGCACATTTGAGTAACTTGTAGATCCTTGATGTTAGGTCTTTGTCAGACATGGAGTTGGCAAATATTTTTTCCCAGTCTGTGGGCTGTCTCCCTGCTCTCTTGATGGTTTCTTTGGCTTAGCAGAAGCTTGTCAGTTTAATTAGGTCTCACTTGTCTATCTTATCTCTTATGGCATGGGCACTTCAGGTTTTGATCAGGAATTGGTTGCCAGTTCCAACTTCTGTAAGTGTCTGCTGCATTTTCTAAGGTTCTTATAGTTTGAGGTATTACATTTAGGTCTGTGATCCATTTAGAGTTAATTTTTGTACATGGGAATAGGTAGGGGTCCTGTTTCAATCTTCTGCATGTGCTCAGCCAGTTTTCACAGCATTATTTACTGAATAGGTTCTCCTCTCCCTAGTAGTGGTTTGTGGAGGCTTTGTCAAAGATGAGTTGGTTGAGAAATTGAGGTTTTGCTTCTGGAATCTCAATTCGATTCCATTGGTCTATATGACTGTTCTTGTACCAATACCAGGCTGTTTTGATTATTGTATCTGTATAACAAAGTTTAAAGTCTGGAAATGTGATACCTCCTGATTTGTGTTTTTTGCTGGGAATTGTTTTCGCTATTCTTGGTAATTTATGTTTCCATATGAATTCCTGTATTTTCTCTAGGTATGAGAAAAATGTTGCTGGTAATTTGATGGGTATTGCATTAAATCTGTAGATTGCCTTAGGTAGAATGGACATCTTAACAATGTTGATTCTTCCAATCCATGAGCATGGAATATTCTTCCACTTGTTTGTGTCATCTTTGATTTCTTTGAGCAGTATTTTGTAGTTTTCATTGTTAAGGTCTTTCACACCTCTGGTTAGGAAGATGCCAAGGTATTTCTTTTTTTTTTTTCTTCTTCTTTTTGGCTATGTTGAATGAAATTGTGCTTTTTATTTGGGTTTCTGTTTGTTTATTATTGGTGTATAGAAATGAGATTGAGCCGGGCTCGGTGGCTCAGCCTGTAATCCCGCGCCTTTGGGAGGCTGAGGTGAGTGGATTGCCTGAGCCCGCGGGTTCGAGACCCGCCTGGGCAAGCGAGACCTCATCTCTACAACAAATCAAAAAATTAGCCGGGTGT
>CAUYQG010197430.1:0-12357 GCA_963574415.1 Tarsius wallacei | reverse complement strand
AATATCTATTTTTCTGTCTCTCTCTCTCTCTCTCTCTCTCTCTCTCTCTCTCTCTCTCTCTCTCTTTCTCTCTCTCTCTCTCTCTCCCTCTCTCCCTCTCTCCCTCTCTCCCTCTCTCCTTCTCCTCCCTCCAGAATATCTTGGAATACAAATTCCACTGATTCGGGGTGTATTATATAATGGAGGCAAACATAAGAGACTGGGAAGACATTTTTATTCTGCCAGAAATAGGAAAAGATAATGCAGAGAAAACTTCAGAGAAGTAGTAGATGACTCTTGAAGATTAAGTTGGTATTCTTCAGGTAGACTAGAGATGTAGTTGAGCTTTCCAGATCCAGAGAGTAGAACTTGAAACAAGCACTCCCATACTATTCACATTTGGGGTTTTACCTTGCAGGGTGATGGAATTCTTTTGGGTCCTTTGCCTTTATTTATTTATTTTTTAATTCTTAAAAATCTCCAATGAGATATATTCAGAATGTATTCCAATACACCAACTCTTTTTGTGGTTTTGACTGGATTGTGATAACAAACCATTTAAAATTTAATAGATTTATGCTTTTGGAATTTGGAGGAAATTCTAGCCTTAGAAGTTGTAGACATAGCATGGAATTGTTCTTGTAAATTCATTTAGCATCAATTTCCAGAGTGACAATAAGATTGCCAGACTATAGAGATAACTGATTTTGGTGACTGTCCATAGCGAATACTTTAAAAATTTGCAAGTCAAAATGTCCATTTGTTTCAGTCTTATGCAACTTTCATTTTAACATCTTTTCAATTTAACATGTTTTAAAAGGTATCTCAGTGTTTCTATTTTTGTTTTTTGTAATACTAGTAAAATTGAATATCTCTGTTTTGGTCAGCTTTATAATTTTCATGTGAAGTTCTCACCTTGCTTGTTCATGTATTTTGCTCACATTTCTATTAAAGTACATTCTTCATTGCTGATTTGTAAGAATGCTTTATATCTATAAGGGGTATTTATATTTTGTTCATCACCTATATTAAAATATTTTCTCAGTCTGTCAAGCTATTTAATTTTTTTCTCACTGAGAAATTTTAGTTTTCACTGTGTTTAAAACTATCACTCTTTTTCTTTAGATGGTCTTGGTATTGTGTTTAGAAAAAAATTTTTTTTACTATTCTAAACTCTATAACAATTTTATCAAATTGTTAGAAAAGTCCTCTTGGTATTTTTTTGCATTGTATTTAACATATACAGTAATTTGAGGAATTATTACTTTTTTAAAATACTGCAATATTTTATGATCTTTAATAATAGAATTTGTTAAATTAGTACATGGTTATTTCATTCATTTCTTGCTATTCTCTTTCTCATTTACTGGCTCTCTTTCCTGCTCTTCTTCTAGCCCTATTAAATATGGACATTCAAAACCTTACAAATTTTATCCACTTTAATTTGATTTTTGTATATGGTGAGAGACAGGAGTCTAGTTTTATTCTTCTGCATATGGATATCCAGTTTTCCCAGTACCATTTATTGAAGAAGGCTTCCCCAATGAATGTTGTTGGTACCTATGCAAAACATGACTTGGCTATAATTGTGTGCATTTATTTTGGGGCTCTATTCTGTTCCATTGGTATATGTGTATGTTTTTATGCAATTACCATGCTGTTTTGGTTATAATAGCTTAGTAGTATATTTTGAAGTCAGGTATTATGATGCCTCAAGCTTTGTTCCTTTTTTTTTTTTTTCCAGGGTTGCTTTGTTTGCAATCTTTTGTGGCTCTATGAAAATTTTAAAATATGTTTCTGCTTCTGTGAAGAATGTCATTGGTATTTCTATAGGGAATACAAAGTGGATACTATTCCTTTTATCTAATAGTATTTTTGTACCCTTAATCAACTTCTCTTCATCCTCCCCTCCTCCTATCATTCCTGGCCTGTGGTAACCACCAATCTATTTTTTATCTTCATAAGATGTAGCTTAAATTTAAACTTGAGTTAGGTAAGGGGAGATGAAGAAATCAGCATTTTCTTAAGTTTTATTTTTACCAAGTCACCTTTTGAATCCAGTAAAAATTAGTCGTTTGTTACTTAGTACGAACTTCAGGCAATTCCTAGGATAATTGAGACTAATTTAGTTCTATAAATATTTAGATGACTCCAAATGTGTACCAATCACTGAATAGGATGAGTAAGATCAATCTCTGCAGTTAAGGAGCTGAAAAATCTAGAAATGAAGGTAAGTCAAGTATACAAACATCTTTATATTCAAGTCATACCATGATAAGTTTCAAAACTCAAGATATGAGGAGGGGCAGATAGGAAATAGGAGTAAGAGGGTTACTAAGAGTAAGAGTGTGACTATAACAAACTATAATCTATTGTATATTTCAAAATAGCCATAAAAAAAGAATTTGGATGCTCCCAGCATAAATGAAACATAAATATTTGAGGTGCTGGATATATCACATACTCTGATTTATTCATACACATTATGTGAATGTATCAAAATACTACATCTTCCTCCAAAATATGTAAATATATTATGTATCAACTTAAGAAAACTTCTGTCTTTTGGTTTATTATGAATTGGCTGATTATACTGCCACATCTATTACAGTGATTACAGTTGTCCCTTGAATGTAAATGGCATCCAAAATTACACATCAACCCAGCCTAGATAATCTCTTGTGGCTTTCTCTATCAGACATCACTGGTACTCCAAATTCAAGATATCTAGAACCAAACTCATTATCTTATTTCTAAGGATAATTCATACTCTTGACTTCCATATTTTGGTTAATGATATTATGATATGCATCCAAATTCCATCATCCATCTCCTTGTTCCCATAACCACTATGATGATTTGTGTTCTTACCACCTCTTCTCTGGATTATTTCATTGGCCACTAAAATCAATAAAATAATCCAGAGAAGAGGTGGTAAGAACACCCATCCCATCCCAATTAGCCTGAGAAGCATCTCATTAATCTTTCTGCAACAAATATTATTTTGTGCTACGGTTTGAACATGACCCCTCCAAAATTCAAATGTTGAAATTTAATTGCCAGTATGATGATGCTAAGATGTGGAACCTTTAAGAAGTAAGTAGGTCATGAGGGCTTCTCTCCCTTGTGAATGAGATTAAGGCCCTTATAAAAGCGGCTTCAAGCAGAAGGCTCCCTTGCTTTTCTGCCTTCTGCCATGGAAGGCTGCAGCATTCTTCCTCTCTAAAGAATGCAACAAGGCACTATCTTTGAAGTGGTGGGCAACCCTCACCAGACAACTGAACCTGCTGGAGCCTTGATCTTGGATTTCTTAGCCTCCAGAACTGTGATAAAATAAATTTTCGTTCTTTAGAAACTACTCAGTCTCAGGTATTTTGTACAGCAGCGTAAATGGACTAAGATGTTTTACCTTTCCTCTATTTGGGATCCTTCAGTAGTCCACAAGTGGTTGCTTATCTAACTGAGCATAATTTAAAATGCAAAACAATCTTGCTCCTGTTTCCTTTCAATTCTTCTTTTCAAGTCATTTCAGCGTCCTGCAATAGAACTAGTCTTATTCTCTAGAAATATCTGATAATTTTATTCCTCTGCCCACCTTGTTAACATTCCAGCTGCTCCCTGGTGTACCATTCTGCTCACCTCTACTTAGTGAATCCTACTGTCTTTAAAGTTGTATGTAGGCTGGGCGCAGTGGCTCACGTCTCTAATCCCAGCACTTTGCGGAGGCAGAGGCGAGAGGATTGCCTGAACCCAAGGGTTCAAGACCAAGATGGGCAACTTGGCGAGACCTTGACTCTACAATAAATCAAAAAATTAGCCCGGCATGGTGGCACACTCCTGTAGTACCAGCTACTTGGAAGGCTGAGGGGGAAGGACCACCTGAGCCCAGCAGGTGGAGGCTGCGATGCCCATGAGTGTGCCACTGTACTTCAGCCTGGGTGATAGACTGAGACTCCTACTCAAAAAAAAAAAAAGAAGAAGAAGAAGAAGGAGAAGAAAAAAAGTTGTATGTAATCCCCCTCTCCTCACAACTTGATTTTTGAAAATTATGTTATGACTTGAATATAAAGCTGTTTGTATACTTGACTTATCTTCAGTTCTAGATTTTTCAGATCCTTAACTGCAGAGATTGATCTTACTCATCTCTCATCCTATTCAGTGATCGGTGCACATTTGGAGTCATCTAAATATTTACTGAACTAAATTAAATAGTCTCAATTATCCTAGGAATTGCCTGAAGTTCAGACTAAGAAACACATGCCTAATTTTTATTGGATTCAAGAGGTGACTTGGTTAAAATAAAACCCAAGGTAATGCTAATCTCTTGGTTTCTCCTTACCTAATTCAAGTTTTAATTTAAGGTAAGCAGCTGGGAACCTCTGATTATAGAATCCTGCATGCCAATGGATTTTTTTAAATAGTTAAAATGAGTTATTTGTTAGAAATGCATTAGCACACATAGATATTTGATTCAAAAGCTCTGATTTATGACTTTGACTGGAATTTTTATAGGAACAATGTCATATAATACTGAAAACACCATTTATTTTCATGCACTATTTAAGTTACACTTATACCAAGTTACAGTAATATTTAAAAAGTAATATTCAGTGCTTCCTCACATTTGCCAAATTTTTATCAAAGTAGAATGAATTCAAAATTACTGAATGGGAAACATTTCTTTCACAAAAACGTTACAGTTGAATAATTACTCAAATGAGAAAAATGTGCAGGTATATGTTTTTGTCATCCTTTGTTCTCTAAATTTCACTTTTATTTTTAAAATGAACATGCTCATGCTCCCAGGTTTTCTCTTTTTAGTAGGATTCATAACATATCTCCAAACTAAACCCATAGCACATTTCACAAAAGGTAATATAGATACAATTTTCTGATGAATGCTGTAAAGGCTATTTTCCCATAATGAATTTAGACTGGAATAGTCAGAGGTGGAAGTGGCTTAGCAAAGATATTTACTTACTCTGAAGGAAATTCAAATAAGACATTAATATATTCTGTAGGAAAGAAGCAAGTGCAAATCTTAAACTAGTGGTTAACTGGGTATATTGGTGTATGCAAGATAAAATTGGGATAATAAAAGCACCTGACTCTATAAGAATGATCAGGGACTTCCTGGAAGCATTTTTTTATCTTTTGTATGTTGTAAGAGTAAAGTTTAATAATTCATTGAATATCTTAGTTTCTTCCTTTGTCTAGAAATAGCTGCAATTCACATTGTATTTTTAAATTTAGATTAATAATTGGAAATATCTCCCTTTATTATCAGTAATTTCTAAAATTGCCCGATTATTTCTTACATGAATATGAATAGAGAATCATATGCTTTTATTTTGAAGGGCAGATCTGACCCCACACCTCCCCTCCTCAACCAATTAGGAGTAGCAAATGTGTTTTTATTATGTATTTGTCATGTACAACATGTTGTTTTGAAGTATATGTACATTGTAGGATAATTAAATCTAGCTAATTAGCAGACGCATTACCTCACATAGTCATCATTTTTGTGGTGAGAACACAACTTCCACTGCCTGCATTTTTCAAGAATACAATAAATTGTCATTAACTGTAGCCACCATACTGTACAATAGATCTCTTGAGCTTATTTCTTTCAATTTTAATTATATATCCTTTGGCCAACATCTCCATTTGATTCAAAATTTTTGTTTGTTTGGATTTTTCTCCATTGGGATGGAGGTGTTACTTGATTGTTTTGCTTCTTGTTTTGTAATAGAGGTAGAGATCCAGCAGGGACTCAGTGGCATCTGCTTCTCAATTTCCCTGATGGCCATTTGTAGGCATTTATGAAGTTTCTAGGGATTTTATAGGCCAGAGTTCTTGGACTTCAGTTCCTTATAGAATGGAACAGTGTAAACCGGCCCATATGAGAACTTACAGCCAACAAACCAAATGAGTAAGTTAACAATAAAGGGATCCTTTTTGTAGTTGACCTGAAAAATCTAAAAAGTTCAACTCCTTTTAATGCACATTCAGGACCTTTAGTTAAAAAAAAGAAAAAAATCTGGATAAATCCAAATAACTCAAAAAATTCATAGCAGCATTTTATTCATTCATTTGGATCTATTTATATGAGGACCTACTATGTGCTACTGGTACCCAGGACTCCCTTTTAAACTCATGAATTTGCATGTGTGTAACAGCAGACAAGATGATTCCAATGATGGACCTGTTCTGAAAACCAGTATTATACTTTTTAAAGGAGTCATGGTTACAAAGTTTGGAAGATGTTTTGTTAAACAAAGTTCATACAGTTTCTTTAATTCAATAATGGTTATATAGGACTACAGTCATCCTCAGGGGATTGGTTCCAGGACCCCTGGGCATACCAAAATCCTGGATGCTCAAGTCCCTTTTATAAAATGCTGTATGTTTTCATATAACCTCCACACATCCTCTTGTTTACTTTAAATCATCTCTAGATTACTTATAATGCCTAATACAATGAAATACTATGTAAATAGTTGTTATACTATTTAGGGAATAATGTTTAGGAAATGACAAGAAAAAAAGTATATGCATGTTCAGTATACATGCAATCTTCCTAGGCCTAATTACATAGCACACATCAGCAATGAAGTAAAAATGTTTCTGAACTTTTTTTTTTTTTTTTGAGACAGAGTCTTACTCTGTCGCCAACCTGCTGGGCTCAGGTGATCCTTCCGCCTCAGCCTTCCAAGTAGCTGGAACTATAGGCACACACCACCACGCCCGGCTAATTTTTTGATTTATTGTAGAGATGAGGTCTCGCCAAGTTTCCCAGGCTGGTCTCGAACCCCTGGGCTCAGGCAGTCCTCTAACCTTGGCCTCCCAAATTGCTAGGATTATAGGCATGAGCCACTGCGCCCAGCCTGGACTTTTCAAAATACTTTTTAATCTATTGTTGATTTAATCAGTGGATGTGGGACCTGCGGATATGGAAGGTTGACCGTAGCTAGAATTTTAAATATTTTAATATTCAGTATGAGTTTCTAAGAAGAAAACAGTATGTAACATTTCACAATCTATGAAAATCTCTTTGCACAGACTATATAGCAGTTCCATTGCTCCATAGAACACACTTTGTAGAACGCTGGTCTGCAACATGCATAATTAACTGTGAAGTGTATAAACATAGAAATTCACAGCAAGAAAAGTCACCTATCTAGTCTAGGTTTCATGATAGCTTTATGAAGGAAGTTAAACTCATTTGCCAAAACAGAACCTTAATATAATCTTTACAAAAGATCTAAGTGACAGGCATTCTGTAGGAAAATTATAATTTAAGGAATATGTATTCACATTGCCTCCAACAAGAAAAATAAATATATTGACAATTTGACAGCAATAATATGAAATTTTGCTTGGCTTTATTCTTGCTATTTATGAGACTTTTAAAAAGAACCTCTAAAATAAGGAATAAGGCAAGCATATCTATCATTTTGAAATATAAAGGAGTGTAACTGAACAAGAAGCCCCAAGTTAAACACCAGTTTTCATACAGGCTAAAGAAAGAGGAAATATGAAGAAAGCAATTGGTACTTCTGAATGTTAAGCTTCTCAAAAGCAAGGATTATTTCTTTTAGTTCTCAAGGATGCCTGGCACATAAAGACATCCATAAATACTTCTTAACTAATCAGTGGAATTTGGGGAATTGTCAGGGAATAGTTAACAGGATGGTGCCACCATTGAGTCAAAGTGTCTAGGCTCTGCAAAACTAATCCAGCTGCAGACGCTAGGTGAGAAAACCGAGTGTCTGCCTGTATGCGTTGACATCCAAAGGAGTAAGTGATTCGAATTTCTGGCAAATGGCCACCAGTGCAGACAAGTTTCGCGTTGCCCAAGTTAATGTGCAAATGTAGTCTCAAGAAATTTCAAGTAAGTAACACTCAGAAATAGAAATCTTATTCTTGTGTCTGAAATGACAAATGGCCTGCCTGTGATGAGATAGATGGAGGCTCAAGAAGAACTTTAATCTTCAAGAAGGGAATAGTCAAGCATTAGTATATGAGAGTCTCATGTTCTTCACTCAATGTCCAGAGCAAAATCTATTTTAAAGAACTAGGTTGTTCCTAGAGATGTTGGCTATAAGATGACACAAAGTTCTTCCAAGGCCTCATCATCTCTGTTCATCATGGTGAAGAACATGTGACTCTTTCACTTCAGTATAGACTTGGATTAGGTAAACTGAACAGAGGTGATTATCTGGGAAGCAGATTGGTACTAATTGTTAGTGTTAGATCAATTCACTGGAGGATATGGTAAGTGCCTGCTTAACTGACATAGGGACTTTATTTTTCTTTGGTAGACTCCATTCATATTTACGTAACCAAAGTGACAAGTTAGAAATTCAATATTAAGTTTTTAATGTCTCAGAGGAACTATATATTACATATCACAACTAGAATCCAGACACCAGTGTTCGGATCAAGATCAGTATGTCTTTAACTCTGCCTCCAACTCTACCCATTTCCAAACTAGTTTTATATTTAGTCTATATTTCAGACTATTTTAAGAAAACATCTCCTTTTTTGTTTCCAAATTATTCCTTAGGATATGTAATTTACTTATCACCTCAATTTTCATAATAAATTATTATTATATTTTTTTTTACCTGGGTACACTTATTTCTGCAGACAATATCTCAAAATAACATACCTTACTTTTTGTTAATAAATATTTTTTTGTTATTGTTGTAAACCCTACTCTTTAAAAGCAGTATCTATGTCATGTAGTCATGGGTTTTTCTCAATATCTTAGAGCTAAATTGTAAGAGGGGGTCTTGAACCAAAACCCGTCATAAGCCACAAAATATCTTTCATAGGGCTCAAAATGTGAGGGTTATTTTGGACTTCAGAGCAACAAAGGAGGCAATATAAACTAAAATTTGGGAAAATAAGAACATTTCAGAAGGAAAATATGAATAAAATATTTCAGAAAAAAGTTTTCAAGACTGTTTAAAAATAGTGATTTTTCTATGGCAATGTTTGCTCATATAGAGAATAATTTCTATGCATAAGAGTAAGAACAGGACTGCTATGTTTGGTATACTGGCATAAACTTATCACAATTTTTTGTTTTCTTTTTTTCCTGAACCCTGATTTCAGTAGTCTTTATTTTCCCAACTTAAACAATTATTTTAAAATTCCATCATACTCAGTGATCTATCACAGAAACGAAGAATTGAATACCACATGTTCTCACTCATGAGTGTACCCTGAGCATTTATCATAATACTACATAAAATGGATTGGCAGCCGGGCTCGGTGGCTCAGCCTGTAATCCTGCGCCTTTGGGAGGCTGAGGTGAGTGGATTGCCTGAGCCCGCGGGTTCGAGACCCGCCTGGGCAAGCAAGACCTCATCTCTACAATAAATCAAAAAAATCAGCCGGGCGTGGTAGCGCGCGCCTGTAATTCCGGCTACTCGGAAGGCGGAGGCGGAAGGATCACTGGAGCCCAGCAGGTGGAGGCTGCGGTGGCCGGGAGCGGCCGCTGCACTCCAGTCTGGGCGACGGAGTGAGACGCCAACTCAATATATATATATATATTCACTGAAATGAAAAAATCTACAGGATATTTTAAGTGAAAATATTTAAGTACAAAACAAAGTCTATGAATTTTAGCACTTTTGTGCAAAAAGAGTATATACTAAATAGATACATGTCAGTATATCTGGAAATAATTATAAGATACTATTAACAGCAGAAACTTTGAGAAGGTTGGAGCGAGCAAGACACTCTTGTTGTTTAGTTTATCCAGAAGCTAGAGCCAGGATTCAACACTGTACTGCCAGAATGCTTCTTCCCTCAATAGGTTTTTCAAATCTGCTGGTTTCCCCTGGGTTCTTTCTGTAATCAAACTTTCTAATATGGCAAGAAAGTCACTGTTGCAATCCCAAACTAACTCTCTTTTGCTCATGAACAAAAAGGAAGAGAAAGATTCAACCCTACTTTTCCTTCAATCTTTAGTCTAGAAAATTCCAGGGAAGGATTCCAATAGTCTCAGTTTCAGTCAAGAGCTCACACCTTGCAGCAATCGCTGTATCCAGGGAGGCCATATAATTAGCTTGAATTACATGCCTCATCTTGGCCAAAGGGTAAAAAGCAACATGGCTGACAGCCCACCGGGTATACCACAATAAAATCTAATAAAATAATTAATCACATGGGAGCATGCTAGGGAGACATAAATAACACATGGCTGGGTTCAACCTCCCCATTGAATTTGCACCTTTACCAACCACCTCCCCTAGTTTTACACCTCCGTACCTCAGATGGGACATCAAGATTCCCAGTTTCAGATGCTAGTCCAGTGCCCTGACCAGATTAGCTGTGGGTTCTCAACACCCTCAAAATGGAGGGTGAGATTCTAAAAAAGTCTAATATAGAACTCAAGCTATCTTCCTGGGAGCCTCCAGTTGAGCAAAGACAGATTCTTGAGTTACTAAAAAATCCTAAGATTATTAAAGCTCAGACTTCAAAACCCTGGGTTGAGTGTTTTCTTTCTAGAAAGAGAAGAGCCATCATTTCTGATCTGTGTGCTTCGGACATATATTTTGCTCCTATTATTGGAAATCCTTTGTCCTTTCATGTGGGAGTCATTGGTATGACATGATTCAGCACAGGTAACTGTGGGTGTGTGTCCTACACCAACTTTCTCCATATACAAATCTGACAATCTCATGTGGAGTTCCTGGAGTCCAATCTATCCCTGTGGCACTTCTTTCCCAGTGTCGGCACAGCAGAGAGCTCTGCAAAACTATTACAAGTGGTGACACAAAAAAGACTGGAATTTATTTATAAAAAATTGTGTAGTTATTCTTCTATGTTTAAACTTTGGGAGGGCAAGATGGTGTCAGATCTCGTCAGAGTGTGAGAGTCTCTGCATGAGTGAGTTCACAAAAAAACTGATCTGCATCTGTTTGTGTGTGTAAGTGGGTGAGCAAATGTCCAACTGAGGGGAGACATGGGATCAAGCACCTGGGGTCCCCTGCAGAAATGGCTACAATTTGCTGCTGCTCTGAATTCAGCACCTGCAGTGCACAGAAGGATCCACCATCCCCGGGGCATCACTCAGAAAAAGACAGAAGAGATCACTGGCACCTGGCCCACACCACCACCTGTAGCAACAGGCCAGGCATGGGCAGCAGAGACTGTGGAGAAATCATGGGAAGGAATTCTGGAGCTGAGCCTCACTAGAGGAAAAAAACACAGACCACCACCATTTTCTGTCCCAGGACTGGACAGAAACCTGCTTTACCTTGCCCAAATCTGAGCTGCCTGCATCCTGAATAGGCCGCACCCTGAGACCAAGAGGTGATCTCTGCACCCCTCTGAAGTTGGCCTTCATTTGCACAGAGAGGATACTCCACGTGCATGATACCAGGGAGACAGATGCCCCACACCCACATTGGACCAAATACAGACTCATGCAATCCGAGCAGGAGACCTAGCAGCAGACAATTTGGGAGCTTTTCCCAGGAAAATCTGCTGGAGTAAACTGGATGCTGGCAGTGAGGATTACAAAGGGAACGCATGGAGGGAGCCTAAGGCAGACTTCCAAGGAAGCAGTGGGCAGAGACCACCTTGTGCCTGGTCGGGGCTCCAGAGCCCTGTTACCAGGTCCCAAGATCTGGAGACTGGTAACTGCTGGGAAGGAGCAAGAACTCCTGGCAGAAAAACTGAGCAGACTCTAACACATGGGCAGAGAAGTGCTCCAGGGTGGCCTTAATGGAACAGTAGAACAGCATATTGAGACCAGGCTCTGATCTCTACATTGCATTGGGGCTGCTCTTTGCAACCTCAGAGAACATTGCCTCTAGTGCAGAGGCCCTTGTGGGTAACAGCAGATGCAGAACCTCAGACTATCCTCCCTCCATCCTGAACCAGCTGCTGGGTGATAGATACAGACAGTGGAATTGACCAAGAAGAAGACTGGTGGTTGTATTGACTTGCTTGATTATCTCATTTGGTTTCTTTGTTTGGTGGTCGATGTTCTCTTTTCTTTCCTTCTTCTATTTCTCTTTCTTTGTTCTTTATCTGTTTTTGTGTGTGTGTTTCTTTCTCTATTTTTCTTTTCCTTTCTCTTTTCCCTTTTTTCCCTCCTTCTCTCTCTTTTCCCTCTTATACCCTGTCTTGGACTCAGGGGTTATGCAAGCATACCCACTGTAAGGTCATATTGTGCAGAGACAGAGAGCGAGATCCAGCTGGCCCATTCACCAGATAGCAAACATTATGACCTGCCAATAGATTCTGAATCCTTGAAGCCCCTCTCATTCCCTAGTAAGTGCTCAAAATTATAAAAAGACAGCAAAATGCCCCAATTCTAGCTCTATTTCATAAGTGAACAAACCTGGAATCCCG
>CAUYQG010197429.1:0-34314 GCA_963574415.1 Tarsius wallacei | reverse complement strand
GCGCCTGTAGTTCCAGCTACTTGGAAGGCTGAGGCGGAAGGATCGCCGGAGCCCAGCAGGTCGAGGCTGCGGTGGCCAGGAGCGGCCACTGCACTCCAGTCTGGGCGACAGAGTGAGACTCCAACTCAAAAAAAAAAAAATGTGCAAGGGAAGTGGTTTCTGAGGAGTATGAATTGGCCCCTGTCCTCGGGGCTCTCCTACTAGCCTGGGCCATGGCCATGATGACTGCTGAACTTATTTGACTGTCTCACTCCCTCTGTGATGAGCATGTCTTCCTTGCTATTTTTATCCCATTCCTAGCCAAGTGCCTGCTCATTACAGGCACTCAGTATCAGTGAACTGTAACTTTTCAGCTGAGATTCTTCCTATCCTTCTACTTTAAATTTCTTTGAACTGTTTAATTTCCATGTCCAGGGAATGTCTAAAGATCTCAAGATTTCTTTCAACTCCCTTGGTCTTTCATATCAGGGTCCTCTCTGCTTCTCTGTATCATTGATTCTCCTCTGCATCTGTGTGGACACAGAACTCACTAGTTAAGAAAAACCATGCACTCAATCAAGTGCTTTGCAATCCAAATAGAATATTCTGTTAATTTTGAAGGGGTGTTGGTGGTGAAGGGGAATTGCATCTCGAGACCAGATGGTACCCCACCAACTTTCTGCATCTCTCCCTCTTCCCCTCCTTCCCTCCCCACCTCCTTCTCCCCTGCCCTCCCTCTCTCCTTCCTCTTCCCTCTCCCCCTCTCCCTCCCTGTCTGACTCCCTCTCCCTCTTCCCCACCTCTTGAAGAATGGTTTCAATCCCAACAAACTTCTCAGACATCAAAATCCACCTTGAGCATTTATTAAGATTTTCTTTCAAGCAATGCAGAGCACTTTCCAAGCATAATTCAGGTCCCCTTAGTAATATAACATTTTTTAGCTCCTTCCAGAGTGAATCAAAATAATAAATTGTAGGGTTACAGTGGCTACTCTCCAGTTTCTCTATTCCTGTGTTCCTCCAGTCCAGTTTCCCCAAGTAACAAGACTACTATCCATCCTGCATCGCTCTGAAGTCCAGTGTGGCTTCAAGTGAGCCAGTGTGTGTTCTTAGTGAAGAGACATCTTGGAAAGAAAAGAAAAAGTATAATCAACTAACACTTTTGAGTACTTATTAAGTGTCAGCAACTATTATAGGTTCTTCCTGTATATTATCTTAATTAAACTGGCTTAGAAAGGTTAAGTGTTCAAGGTCACAGAAATATCGAATGGTGAAGTCTGAATGCCCAGACTCATTTTACCCTAAAGCCCTCCCTCCTAACCACCACAGCTTGGTGCCACTATGGGACAGCAACCCAGACTCTAGTCTTCAGAGGGAGCCACTTAGCAAAACATTACCCTCCATGTCCTGCTCTCCTATAAAGGAAGAGGTAAATCTAGAAATAGGGAGGAAAGTACCGATTCTCAGAATAAAGCTGAAAAATACCACAGACATTCTATATCACAGGAGGCAATTGAGGACCATTCACAAGGAGAAAGATAAAAGGTCTGGGCACTGTGGTGTACACGTGTAGTCCCAGCTACTCGGGAGGCTGAGACAGGAGGATCGCTTGAGCCCAGGAGGTCGAGGTTGCAATGAGTTATGCTAGCGCCTGTGAATAGCAACTACGCTCCAGTCTGGGCAACATAGCAAGACCTTGACTCTAAAAAATAGAAAGATGAGAGAGGACAGATTGGTGTGCATGCCTTGTGACAGTTTTAAATGGACCCAGATGGACTGGGGCAGATTCTTTATGGAACTCTCCTCTCAAAAGTGGACCAAGTCCCTGCCCCACCAACTTAGGCCACTTGGATTTCAGTTTTTGACGAGACTCTCCCTCCCACACATGCCTACACATACTCACACTTAAACATCACTCAACCATTTTGTTTTGATTTAGTTTTCATTAGCCAGTTCTGTTGGGGTGGGAACATGAGGGAGGGGAGGAATGATGGGTAATGATTCTTATTGTTGTACTTTGGTCTATGTGGCAAGAATGATTCATTTTAATAACAGCTATCAATTTCTTTTTGTTACAGAGGTTCACCAGATAGAGATGGAATTGTAAGTATTTAAAAGACCATTTTTAGCGAGTTTGTGTTTCAGTATAAGCTATGGTTAAATTTCTCAAGGCCCCTCCTTTTTTTTCCTGTAGGGAGAAAATAGATTGACTTTTCAGACCTCTCACTGTTACAATTTTCTGTAGTAATTGCATGGGACATCAATGTAGTCTTGGTCAAGTTGGACTTATTTATCGCATTCACCTAAAGCCCTGTCCCAGGGTAGGCAAGCAGACTAACCATCAGGATGGTGGGTCAGAAGCCAGACAGGTCTGCAGGGGCTGCTCCCATCAACTGTTATTTCATTTCCACTTTAATGATGTTAGAGCTCGTTATGTGAGAATGTTTTCCTTCAGCAGAGGCCACATAGCCGTAATGGAGCCGAGATCCAATAAAACTGAAAGAGGCTTCCCTCTGTAGTGGTTGTACTGCAGATACATTTTCTACATTAAATTCAGAAGTAGGGGATGGTCTCGAAACCACTTACGCCTGAATTTACAGTCTGAAGGAGGAAAATGTTCCACTGGGTTTCGATTTAATGGTTAACTCTATGTGTTCAGACTCCTCACTAGCCCCCGGAATTCTTGCTTTTTAAAGAAGCCTGTGGTGCATGGACTTAGATTTATCTGAGTTGTGCTTATAGGCGTCTGCATCAACTTCTAAAATGCTTCCTTCAAAACTAAATCAGATGCCTATTCAGAAGCTTCAAAAGAACAGCTGCTACTGAAAAAAAAAAAGATGGACTTACATTAGACTCATTGGGCCGGAGTGGGAACTAAAATAAGCCTGGTGGTTAAAAAACATTTTTTAAAAATCACCCTTTATAATATTTTACATAAATCGGGGTATTAATTGTAGCTATATCAGGAATTTTTCTCCCGCATTTGACTCAAGGTTCTTAGCTTTGGGGTGCCTTTTGCATTCATGTGGTCCTCACCATGAAATGTTAAGAAAATAGCCTGAAATTGATCAGACATTGGGTAACACTATAATCAAGGCTCTATTCAGCAGGGGAAAAAAAAGACCCAGAAGACGCAGCTTCTCCTCACCTCTTGCTTCTGGCTCAGAGCCCTCTCGTTAACTCTGTCTCAGGTACTCTCTGCTTTGTGTCTCTTCTTTGCTTCTGGCTTGGCCCCCTCGCTGGGTTCTCTGGTCCCCTCCATTCCGACCTTCGCTAGGCTCTGTTAGTTGCTCCGCTCTTTCTCCTCGCTGCTCCCAGACTGGTCTGCTGTCTCTTGCTTCTCTCCCTCTCCATTCTCAGCCTTGTCCTTTTTTTCTTTCTCCAGCCCCCGCTCATTGTCTCTGAGGCCTCACTGCTACCTCCCTGTTGTCTGCTTTTCTGGGCAGTGCCAGTTAAATCTCTGGTAGAACATGCCCCCGGTGCCAGTCCAGCAGCTGGTGTACAGCAGCCAGCCATGAGTATGTGCTGTGTTAACAAACTCAGCAGTTATCCTGGGACTCGTCCCCAGGTCATGGCTTCAAGCCTGAGCTCCCCGAGTCCTTCGTTACTCCATCACTGTTCTTTATTAGCAATTATGCCTTCTGTTACTTAATTAGAAATGCCATAAATATCACTGGTGATGGTTATCAGGAAAGATAAATTAGTTAATGTCTATTCTCAGGAAATTACACAGACCTGTTCTGAAAAAGGCTACATTCAAAATAAATACATTTTCTCAGAAACAAGGTGTACAGCTTCATAGGCTATTGGAAGTTCTTAGCCAGCTGCTCGTTTTACCAATTAGAAATGTTCTCCAAGTTTTCCCCACTTACTATGGTCACCATGTTTTGGAAACCAGCACTATCTGAGTTTCTGTTTACATTCAACCCTTAGACATCGCAATATGATTATCTTTCAAACTCAGACTGATTTCTTTAAGACCTCATGTCTGTAGACCCAGTCCACTTTTGTGTGGCTGATCTGACTTCTAAATGACTGCCTTTTGAATGTCAGAAGTTGAAATGTGTGGTTTCATCAACGTGGTTCCACAGTCTACAGGTAATAGTGCACCTACTTAATGCTTATAAACTACTTGCTAAGCCCAGGGGCTACACAAAGTTTTAATTTTCCGGTGAGTTATTTAATTTCTGTTTCTCAGAATCCAGCAAAGCCCATCTCTGTGACAATGCTTTGCAGTTTCATCTACAGAGGCTTCGTGGCAGGGCTGCATGTATGAAGGTGGGCGTGCCTCACTCCCCACTGGCCAAATGTCCTCATCACTGGCAGGGCTGTCTGTCACGATGTAGAAACTTCGGGCAGCTGTGTGTGACAGTGCATTCTAACCCAGACACAAACTCAAATTTGTGCAGGGCACACTGACTCTTCCTAAGTAGTTCCAGCATCTTCTACTACATACACGGAGGCATCAGGGTCATAGCTCTTGTGGGGAGAGTGTTTCTGCTCACCCCAAACAGGTGTGCAGGAAAGGGCACAGATGTGGAGCCACCAGGTGTGTGTGCTGTATGTATTGGTGACCCCCAGGAAGGCTTTGGTCCAGGGAAAAGTCTGGCGGAGCTAGCCTGCTCAGACTTAAGAGTAGAACACAACCGTTTGTATTCCGTCTCTTCTTGTGTGTCCTTGTATCTGTTCTCTACTTGTCAGTTAAGTGCTGGCTGTATGAGGAATAGATCCACACAGTCCCTCGTACCTGGGACACATCTTCCTCCTTCTCCCTTCTCCTGGCCTCACCAACTTGGCCTGCTGAATAGAGCCTCGTTATGGGCCCCAAAGTCCACTCTTTGCTTCAGGAACCCTGCCAAGATTGGTAGGCCGTACAATTTGGCCTAGAGATGGTTTCTTCTATGGTATGTTTGCTGATTCCATGTGATTCTTTATATGTGTCTTGAAGAACAAACATCTTTTAACAACTTTTTTCTACATGAAAACAATCAATTCCAGCAGCCCAGCTCACATGAACCACCCTACAATAACAAAGCAGAGTGTGCGCGTGAAGGAGGAAAAAAAGTTTCGGTAAGGAAAGATTTTAGTATAAAATTTCCAAGGGGTTGTAGAAACAGTGAGTAAAATCCCAACTTAAAATTTGAAAAACACAGTAGCATTCATTTATTCCTTTTAAGAAGACTCAGGTATTTCCAAATTACTTCTTGAATACCTGGGGTCAATTTTTAAATCAGCTGTACAGACTTTATGTATTGACATCCACCTTTAAAAAAGTGATCAGATGTGTGTTTCCTGTGTCTTAGACTAAGAGCAGGGATTCAAATTTTTAAATGATCTTGCTACCTATAAAGAAGACTTTGGCTATAATATAAACATCACCATGCAAATCGAGTAGTCATTTGTTAGGATGAGCACTGTCTCGATAATATCAGGAATTTGGCAGGAACTTGATCTGTGGGAACCGATGTCCTGGACCAAAGGATATCGAGTCAGGAATGATGACCCTGGCCCAGATGGGGCAGTACTATAGCTGTGCTGCATGTTATCTTGACCACACATAGGTACTTATTCAAATTCAGTTCTTCAGTCATACTTGTCGCATTTTAAGTTATCAGCCACTTGTGGCTGGTGGCTGTCATATTAGACATCACACAGTAGGTCATTGCCATCTTCACAGACGGTCCTATGGACAGTGTTGTTGTACAGGATTACTTACAAAGGGAGTCAAGTCCCACTCAGCAGAAAAAAGATAACATTGAGGCAGCACATCGCGGATCTTTAGCTAGTACTTCCCACCCAGTGATCACTACCCAGCCATGAGCTGGCCTTGGGAATCAGGCGCATTCGTAGTGGAAATTGAGAACTCTGATGAATGTATAATTGAATACAATTGTTACTATATTTATTTATTTAGCTCATCATATTATCTGAGAAAAGATGATAAGCCTAACCAAAGTAAAATACCTATTAATACAAGATTAGCTAGCATCAATTACCTTTAAATAACAATTATATTCAAGTTATAAAACCTATTTATGTTAAGTAGAGAATTTTTAAAACTATAGAGAAGGAAGAAGTAAAAGAATATATAGCTATAATTCCAAGAAGAAAAAAAACTCACTGGTGAATGACTGATGCTTGAATAACTGATGCTATTTTCACTATTAAGCCTAGTCTTTCAGTGGTGTTTCCCCACTTATATTCTCCCTTGCTTCTTAAGAGCTTTCCATTTGAAAATCAAGAGTTGTTATCTTCACTATTACCACTACTATGAGCTGCACCTTACTCAAGAATTATTTGTTTCTTGGGATTTGGCCAGAAGAATTCCATCCAGGCTCTGGCCTAGCTTTAACTGGGTCATTTTCACTTGTGAAACCAGAGATGGTTGTAAGAATCCACTGGCATGAATGAGACCAAATTCCTCCAATAGAGCCAAGTGTGTGTGTGCGTGTGCGTACATGTGTGTGTGTGTAGTATCTGCCAAAAGAATGTAGTGTTGTTGTTTGGTTTTATTTAGTATTTGTTTTTAAGATGTCCCTATTTTAAAAGGAATTTTTTTTCTGTAGGTTTTACTTTTTCTCTGTCTCAGCCTTCCCTTGGTTTTCATGGAAACTGAGACATTTCACTCTGTCCTGATCTCAAGATTCAGAAAATCTCATCCACAATGTTGGATATGTGCTATCAGAAAGGAATATATATATATATAATTTGTTCACCTGAATATGTAAACATTCTTGGGTTTTGAAGGGCTTTAGTTATGGGGATGAGATTATCATGAAAGCAAACTGTAGTAGTTTGAGAAATTTGGACTCAGTAGTTCACCCAGCCTCTGGTTTTTAGGTAACAATTCTAGATCTCAAAATTCATGAGTTACTTCTCTAGAATCAAATTGGCCCATTTGATTTTCTATTATTATAAATTAAATTTCTATACTGAACTTGTGATTATGTGTGCTTTCTAAGATGGATTTGGAGCGTTTTGCAAAGAAGTCATATGCAAACAGATTGGTAAAGTAGGAATTAAAAGAGAAAGTCACTACAATATAAAGAAAATAGGAACCCTGTCCATTTTCAGGTGAGAGAAAAATTTTTATTAAGGAGCATATTATCTAGTGGACCATGTTCTCAATAGTGGCCTTCTAAGGTATACGTGTGCAGTGTTGATATATCACTGAAACACTAATGAAGGCAATTCTATGGGAAGGTTAAAATGATGTAGTCCGAGTACAAATAATCCTTGTCAGTAGCAGAATAAAGAGGGATATGGTTACAGGCCTCACGTCCCTGGGTGCCTGTCTGTGGACGCATGGCCTACTTTTTGTAAGTTCTAGTGAAGTGGAAGTGACTAGAAGAGGGAGGGCAGAACATATGATCTATTCCGTGCACACTGTTTGCCCTTGCTAAGCCACTGCTAGTTCTTAGAATGCCCACTCAGTATTCACTGTTAATCAAGGATGCTGGTTACTCCGGGTTATCTAGTGATCCAATTGCACACATGAAAAGCTTACCTTTCTACTTGTCAAACTGAGTGCTAGCCAGTTACCCTGGCGTTCAAGTGGCCTTTACTGGTGAGTGCAAACGCCAAGGTCCTGTGCTCAAGTCTCCTGCCTCACCCTTTGATGTGTGCTGTTCTGAGACCTGCAGCCGCTCGGGAACATCCCCTTGCTCAGTGTGCTGGAGACAAGAATGTGACCGGACGGACCCTCCATTATCAACCCGATTGTGTCTTTGTCCTTTGCTGGAAAAAAGTAGCAATCGTAGCCACTTCTGTTTGCACGATGCCACGTTCTTGCTCACGTGCTTGTGGCACTGTGGCATGGGTGTACTGGGGACAAAACAAAACCTTAAGATAATTAAGAGAGCCGGGCTCGGTGGCTCAGCCTGTAATCCCGCGCTTTGGGAGGCTGAGGTGAGTGAATTGCCTGAGTCCATGGGTTCAAGACCTGCCTGGGCAACTTGGCGAGACCTCATCTCTACAATAAATCAAAAATTAGCCGGGTGTGGTAGCGCGCGCCTGTCGTTCCAGTTACTTGGAAGGCTGAGGCGGAAGGATCACCGGAGCCCAACAGGTCGAGGCTGCGGTGGCTGGGAGCGGCCACTGCACTCCAGTCTGGGCGACAGAGTGAGACTCCAACTCAAAAAAAAAAAAAAAAAAAAAAGGATAATTAAAAGAGAGCAATGCTGACATCCAGTCAACTTGCAATGATGGGTGCTCAGGGGGACATAAATCATATGGATGACAAAAATCCGCCCTTGATCCTCAAATTCTGTTTTAATAACTTGGTAAGAAAAACCTTGTGAAAAAATACCAGAATTATTTTTAATAACTAGGAGCTGAATTAACTCATATGGATCTGACTTACTTTATATTTTATCAAGACAGAGGTTAGAAGAAATCGAGTCAGTGTTATAAATACTAAAAGATGGGTGATTTAGATGAGTCTTTGGAAATGTTGGAATTAATTGAATATGAGAACAGCATGAAAGTCAAAATGTTTCCATTTAAAATACATATAGAGGTATGGTTATATCCCCGAAGGTATAGAAGACTAAATTATCATGTAGGTGTTGCTAATTCTTCAGTAATTGAATAAAATATGAGCAGCTAGCTGCTAATATCCCTATGCCTCAGTATCCTACCGTCTTTTGTGAACTAAGCGCGTGGGCCCTTTTATGCAGTGTCACAGCAGCTAACTTTACCATTCAGTTACACCGGTGGCTTTTTGATAGGCTGCTTTAATTTGTCTTGCCAGTGCTGGATTTTGATAGCTCTTGCTAAATGTAGATAAGAGTTAAGTGTTCTTTGTTCCTCTTTTCTTTTTCGTTCCATCGTTTCCCTTCTAAATTTCTTTTCACATTTATTACAGAAGAAAAGCAATGGAGCACCAAATGGATTTTATGCAGAAATTGATTGGGAAAGATATGTGAGTATCAGAAGATCACTTCTTCTTTATCAAGTATTTCACAACTTAAAAATGAGTTGAGGGCAATCCCCTCGGGTCTCCTTGTGGGAACTTTTCTCTCCTCTTAGTAAATCCTGCTTTCTAAAAAAACAAAAATGAGTTGAGGCATTCTTATGTTTATAATGGGACACAGGAATAAGTGAAACACTCTCCATCTCATTAAGAAGCACCTGGCACATTTAGGATGGTACAGAGGTTAAGAACAATAGCGTCTGTAAGACCTGAGTTCAAGACCCAGCCCTCGCACATATCAGTTGTGTGTGGCCTTGGAGTGGTTATTTGCTGGCCAACAAAAATGAAGTCAGTAGCTACCTTATGTTATGGTTGCAAGGCTTCAATTAGCTAATTATTTGCGGAACATTTCAGTCATCTTCTTAGCCTGTAGTTTTTGTTCAAAAAATGTTTTTTCTAATACTAACTGTTTCAGCCTTGGTTCTATTTCTAATCATCTTTGAGAATCGAGGCAAGTCAATTTAACCTCTGATGCTCAGCTTCATAACAACTGTTAGAGCCTCATGGAGCAGACTTTCCCAGGCCAGATTGCAATCACTTGTTGCTTCTTGGGGAGTGAGGGTGAATCCCAACTGAGACCTAAACTTGCCCCATGATTCCCCCAGAAACCGACTAACACCATCACCACACACTTCACCAACCACTACAGAACCGCCAGTTGGATCCCACCAGGATCACTCTTCAATTTCCTATCCTATAGAGCATGCAGACCATTTACGCATGGAAACTTATTTCTGTTGCACAGTAAGTGCCCAAATTCATGATTCCCACAAAATGCTTTTGCTCTTATCCTTTGGGTGACTGTCCTGGCCCAACCTTCCCTTTCATAAAAGTTAAGCTTGATGTTAAAGCTTTTACATATTTTTTAATAAGAATTTTTATAATAAATGATACTGCCATTTATTGAGTTTTCACTGTTTGTCAGTCATAATAATGCATGCTATTAAATTTTTGCCGCCTTACAAGGTAAATGCCACTTTGTCTGCATTTTAGAGAAAACTGTGACTTAGAGAGGTGAAATTCTTCATTCCACCCCGATGCGCCAAGACATGTCACTCTGAAAACTTACTGCCTGGTCCTCTCTTGTATCTATTTCTTGGTCTTGAAATCCTTTTGATATTTTTAGCAGTTTAATTCCCTAGAATGTATGATAGCCCCTAAGTTAACTTAAATCCAAATTGTTCACAGGTAAAGTTATAAGGGAAGTTACTAGATATTAAGAAAGAGTGGTTTCTTTTCCCAAAATTAATTTTTTTTGCCTAGGAAGACTCTGTTATGTTTTGTAGAATTCTTTAGTACATGAGAATGGGATATTCTTAATAAACAAGAAGTATGATAATTAAAATAGAAAATTGCTCATCAAATACTACATGCTACCTCTCATCAAGCACTTAAACCCTAAACTCTAGTACTGTGCCTGGTCAGTGTGTGAGTGGATTTAGTCCTAAAAGCTAGTCATATCACACAGAAATTGCTGTTGTCACTGTGCATTAGATCCCAGTTTCTCTAAGTAGTAAGAAGGGCTTATTATTGAGTTTATCATCCTAACTTTGGCAGGGAAGTCTCAAGGAGGATGTGACCTTGAGGCAAAGGCCTGAATTGTATAAGCAGGGGTTAACTAGATGAACACTTGTGGGGAGAGACTTTCAGTCAGAGGGAACAGCACCGATGAGGACACTGAAATAAGACAGTGCTTGTGGCTCCCAGATCGTAAAAGTTAACAATGGAACAGAGACTGGGCAATTGCAGACTTGAGGCCACCATGGGGGCCAGCCCATGAGGGGCCTTGTTGGCTACACAGAGGCACAACTTTTATTTCAAGGAGAAACCAGGGACAGGTTCTGAGCAGGCAAGTCACTTCACTACACTTGCACTGATAAAGAAAAAAGAGGCCGGGCACAGTGGCTCATGCCTATAATCCCAGCACTTTGGGAGGCTGAGGCAGGAGGATTACTTGAGCCCAAGAGTTTGAGACCAGTCACATAGTGAAACCTTGTCTCTACCAAAAAAGAAAAAAAAATTAAGAAATTAGCCAGGCATGGTGACACATGCCTCTAGTCACAGCTACTCAGGAGGCTGAAGTGGAAGCATCGCCTGATCCCAGAAGGTTGAGGCTGTGATGAGCCATGCATGATCATGCCACTGCACTCCAGCCTGGGTGGCAGAGTGAGCCCTCCAACTCAAAAACAAAAAAACAAAAAACTCTGAATTCTTAAGGAGACCACAATAAATGTGGTGGCTTTCAAATTCATAAAAATACTCCATGATCTTTCTTATGTACAGCCCGTTTTTCAAAAGTTGAATAAATAGAGTACAAAGGTAGTTACCAGGGGCAGGTGGGTGGGGCATGGAAGAAGTAGGTCAAAGGTGCAAATTCGTAAGCAGGTGGAATGAATAAGTCTTAATATCTATGTACCTCATGTAGACTATAGGTAATAACATTGCATTGTGTACTGAAATTTTGCTAATAGAATAGACTTCAGGTGCTCTTACTACACACACATACACACACACACACGTGTAACCACAAAAGGAGACAGAAACTCAGATTTGACTGTAGTAATCATTTCACTAGGTATATGTAGACCAAAATATTATGTTGTACACATTAAATAGATGTAATGAAAAATGAGATTCAAGAATAGTGGCTTTTTCCATGGCATCTCTCTCCATGGTCCTGGCATGTTTATTGCTTCAGTGACTCAAGACTGTCTCTCCAACTCTGCTCTCTCTCATGGCCAGGCCTGCAACCTCCACTTCATCAGGGCCATGTTGGACTCCTCCTCTTCCTCCCCTCTAGGTCATAGGGTTTAGTCCCAAATGCCTGGGGTCAAAACCTAGGTCTGACATTGGCGGGGTGTGTGTCCTTGAGAAATGGCATCTGATTTCTCTTAATTTTTTCCTCAGTAAATGGGAAACTTTTTTCCACATATAGCTGTTATGTGGTTCAGTGAGACAAAGTGTGACCATAATACTTACCATGTAATGGAAATTCAAATATGGCCATACTAATCCCAACCATGCAAACTGCCTTTTGCCTTTCCTGCTGTTTTCCCAAAAATGTCAGCTATCTGCTGTTAGGACTACTTCAGCTAAGAGTATCCGCACTCTCCCAGGACTTGAGGGTAGAAGCCTTGGCATCTTCTTGAATGTCACCTCTGCTTGTTCTCCTTATAGAACCAACAATCAATCTTCCCAAATGCCCTTAATTCACCCCCTCCCACCAACAATAAACTGACCCATGTTCTTAGCACATCTTGCCTGAATGGATGCATGTATTTCGAATTTCCTCCAGTTCCTCCTGCCTCAGTCTATCCTGGACTATGCTTCCAGCTCATTCCGCTACCCCCACCACTGAGAAGCCATAGCTGCTGGATCAAGTCTGACTCTTCCCCTAGCCTGTTGGCCACCAGGGCCTATTTCCCATCACCTGCTGTGCAGCCTCCTCTCCAGCCGTGTCTTCTTGGCTTGCCCTTCCCTTTCCCCCTCCGAATCACCCAACGTCTACTCCCGCCTTGATGCCTCAGAGGAGGCTCTTCCCTGCCACCTAGAAGGGGCTCCCACTCTGCCCTCTCCAGTCTGCACTGAGAGACTCATGCAAATCCCTCTGATTTTTTTTTAACCACACTAACATTCTTTTTTTTTAACTCCTGTGTAACCCAGGTGCTTGTGTTTTGTATTTTTTCCTGCCGAAATACATTTCCACTTCTCTGAGGACAGAGACTTTGCATTCCATACTCCCATGCTGCCTAGCACAGTCCTTGGTGTGTTCAGCTCTTTGATGGCTTTATTTCATGGACAGTTGATTCCGCCTTTATTTTCCCAGTAGGAGAACTCTCCAAGTATCCTTGAGTAAATATCTAAGCATATTGCCCAGCAGTCCCTTCCAAAACTTGAAGTTTTAGCCTCCTAAAATAAGAGACTTGTTGTATCCTTAAATAGAAGCCTCTAGAAGGAAAATAAGTATTCCTTGATAATTGTCAGGATAATAATTGCTTGATGTCACTTATGTTTTCTAGAACTCCCCTGAACTAGATGAAGAAGGCTACAGCATCAGACCCGAGGAACCCGGCTATATCCTTTCTGTCTTTCTTCTATTTTATATTTTATTCACTCTCAGAAAACAATAAGATAAATTCAGGCTTTGCAAAGGCTATGGAATAACCTAATTTTCCCAAGTCCTGTTATTCCTAATATTAGAGATGAATAATCAGCATAGAGAATAGCCGGATCCCTAACAAGCAGGCATTTTGCCTTAATCTATTCATAGAAAAGAGAGAGAGGAAAAAGAGGAAATATGTGCTGGAAAACACTTGTGCAAGTTGTGGGTACTGGGTTGTCTGCTGAAACCTGACATGACTGACATATATAGTGCCTGGAAAATAGCTCTTACTACCCTCTGCCTCCAATTCATCTCTGGGCAAAGCAAGTCACACTCCGGAGCATTTAAAAATCACCACAGATCGTCATCCATCAAACGTTCTTCCCCTGTCTGTTGATCAGTAAGTTCACGTGTGTTTGTGTGTGTACAAAGTGTGACACAACACACAGCCAGCTAAGCGCAAATGTGGGGCATTATAACCACTGCCTCTTGAAATCCACCATCCTTGATCACATTCTGAGGAAAGGGGAATAAATTCAACCCTCTTTCATTTATGTTTGCTTGCTTTGATTTCCTGCCATCTAAGGATACTTTTGCTGTCTCTCTGTGCAATCACTCTTGTCTTATACGCATCATTGCCTTCCAGGAGAATAAAGAGTTATGTATCTTTAACTGTGTTCTACCTACCAAAGGAAAGCACTTTTATTCTTCAAGTGAATCGGAAGAGGAAGAAGAATCACACAAGAAATTTAATATCAAGATTAAACCATTGCAATCTAAAGACATTCTTAAGAACACTGCGACCGTAGACGAACTGAAGGCGTCAATAGGCAACATCGCACTTTCTCCGTCACCAGTGGTGAGTGGGTTTTTTTTTTACGTTACACAATGGAACAAAGAGCCATGTTCTGCCTATACACATGCATTAAGTCAAGCAGAAACTCCTTAAACTAAAGACTGCATGTGGTCACCATTTTATAAACTCCATAAGCCTTCAAAAGTTTACTCTAGCTCAGTAAAATTTCTCTTATTTTATACTGTGTTGCTTGAGCTTTAAAAATGGTCAAAATGCATGGAATGTTGTTTTTTTTAACTTATTTTTCTGCAAGCACTTAAAAAAGACAGAAAATAAATAAAAACATTATCCAGACTTACTTCTGAAGCAGACTTAGCAGTTTAAGATTTAACATGATGTTCACAGATTTGCTAACAGTGATTTTTTTAAGTGTATCTTTGTTTCTTTTATTATGCTATACCACATGAAAATACAGGGAAGGAAATTGCTTTTAAAAATTTTTTTCATTGCTGTGCTCCAAAATGAAATATCAATCAAAATCATAGTCTAAATAGATATTAAAACTCATGTTAGTCAGTATATTTTATTACCAATTGTCTTAAATACTCTCATCTTTAAGGCATGCAAATACAAGCATGGCTTTATTTATATTCTTCAAAGAGATATTTTCCCCAATTTGTGCTTCCTTATCCCAATTCTCATATACTAAATCTCTTTAGTTGCTGGATTCTGAGTCCCAACATTTATAATATTTTCTCTGTAGTGTTTGATAAGTTCCACCATTGTCTTCTAAATATAGTTGTGAAGAGCAGATGCAAGCTCTCAAACTGGCAGCTGATATGTTCTTGGCATCTTCTTTAGAGAGATGTGATCTTCCTACAGCATTCCCCCTGAAAAAGGTAGTTTAAAAATGTTGAACTATTTTCAAGATGCTTCTGGAAATACCTCAACTAACTTTCCTAAAGGAGTTGGAAGCATCCATCCTTTGATAATCAACTTTTGCCTGCCTGGGATGAATGAAGTCTATAATGATACCTTCTTTAGCACTTATAGTGGACTTCGGCGTTGCTGTTGGTGACAACTAAAAAGATTGCTAAGAGTAACTAACCACAGCAAATGGTATTTCAAGTAATTTTTAATCATATACTCACCTGCTACCTTAAAATATCTTCCTGAAAAGGAGCACGTTAAATATATTAGCTTCCTTTCCCTCCTGCCATGGAAGGCACATATTTTAAACTCACATATTGGCCTGTGAGTTCTAGTAACGGAGAATTTCAAATGTAGACACTTCCACCCTTGACATCTTTCAAATCATTTTCTTTTACTGAATCATTTTTTAGCTACAAATCTATTTAAATGCCTGAAAGCATTTTATAGCCACTTCCGTGCAGTTTATTTTATTCACTTCTCTATGTTTGTTCTCTGTGTAATAAACTTAGTGGGCATTTGGAAACTACCTGGGTAAGTTACAAAAAGCAAGTTCAGAGGATTTAAATGAATCCATTTAAGTGAAAGCAAACTTACTAAAACAGTCCCAGAAACATAGTAGATATTTGCTGAAAGCTAGCTGAATCCAGGAAAGAAGAGATTCCCTCTATCAAAAAGAATATGCATGCCTAAGTTCTCTCGTAGATATTCCTCCAAGCAGATACAGCGCTGGGGGTGCAGCAAGAAAAGTGGGTGTTTCCTCTGAGCTCCTCTCAATATCTGTTTTTAAGGGAATATATTGACATGGTAGGGCTAAGATTCTGATGAAAAAATGTTAGTGGAAGCAGAATGAAAACTAGATGGAGACAATCAGGGAATGTAACTATGGGGCTGTGCTGCTTCTGTGCGTCAACAATGCCACAGGCCCCAAGGGACCCTCGCCCCCCATAACTTCCTACACCTCCAGCTTGTTCCCGTTTATGTGAGAACCTGGCTCTTCTATTATGATGAGTCTTGAATATATGTAGTTTTTGATATTTGGCATAGGAGAGTGAGCTGTAATTATTACTTTAGGGAAACGTGAACGTGTTTCTGGACGTCCATAAGTACAAAGAGAGAGGCTGTAACTGAAAACACATTCTTGGCTTTAGAACCCTTGTCCTTCCCTAACTAACTCGTGTGTACATGTATTTTGCAAGTGACATGTGTGGTTCTTTATCTCCAGAGCCAAATAAGTAGAAATAACCTTCTGAAATCCAGTTGGTGCCATGATAAAAATGGCAATGATGTGTACAACTTCAGATGTTTCCAGTCAAATGAGCAGACATGGAGACATCTATACTTTCTTTGGGAACTTCAAAAGAAATAGAGTCTATACTAGTGAATGATCTATCAGAATATTTTATCGAGGCACTTCTGCTACAAAAGCATCAATCATCACATTAATACAAGCAGAGGAAATGGCAAAGAATAAACTGTTCATAACAATGGTTTGCCTTGGACTTCTGATTTCTATTTCTTTTGAAGTTTTTAAGATAAAGTTGTGCTTCACTTATTCATTCATTGTCCATAAATATGTACCCATGACTTATAACCAACTTGATCTCTTTTTTTGTGAATTGGTTTTATTTTACTTGAATAGTTTTCCTACATACATTAGGTGGTCACATTAATAAGTGAATGGAATGAACGAATTAATTAATCATATGCCTCCATGTATGTGCAATATAAATCTATCTGAAAATTACTCCTCGAAACAAAGCATCTGCAACATGGAAAGTCAGGGTTTTAATTGCTGGCAAAAATCTTAGTATAGTTAGACAAAGAAACATAATTTCAATCCAGATGTTGCCTTGGCCCTTGATTTTTATATAGGAATAAACTATAACATGGGCCAGGACAAGGGAGAGCACCAAAAGTGGGGGGCAATAATGCTAGGGATACCTCACAAGTAAACGATGTTAATTCCTATTCTTGGTCGTGCTGTAGTCTCCTGATAAGTTTCCGTGCCTACAGGACAAAGAATGAACATCATCCAGGTTTGATTGTTGATTTGGCATCTGTATTAGATGTTAGACTATTGATTTAGCTGTTTTCACAGAGACCGAAATAAGTGCTTAAACAAAATAAGTGGTTTATTTATCTCCCACATAAAAGCCAAGATTGATAATAGAGTAATAACCAGAGGTTAATGTCAGATAACCAGAAGTAATAGAGTCCCATTCCACTCAAGAACCCAGGAACTTTCTGCATTTTGGTTTCACCTTTCATAAGGGAGAGCTACTTCCTTACCACCAGCAAGCACCCTATGTTCCAGCCTTGGAATGGAGAAGAGAAAAAAGTAAAAAGCCCGTGGTTTCCTTTAAGGGTTTAATGCAGAAGTTGTGCATATTACTACCACTCAGAACTCATTGGCCATACTTTAGTCATATGGACACAATAGAGTCCAGGAAATGTAGTCTTTTTCTGGATAGACACGTAGTCAGGTAAAATACAAGGTTTTGTTACTAAAAGACAGAGGAACAAGTGGCTGTTGGGGGATATTGACAGTTTCTGCCACTGTGTTTTCAATAATCTCAGTTTATTTCAGAGAGTTCATTAGAAAACGGGGGTTTTTCCCGCATTTATTTTCCAAATTATTCCCAGAACCTATTGAGTCTAGAATGTTCTTTACAATTTTCTATAATCACTAATTTATAAAAACTAGTGGTGCTGTGCTGCATGTTAGCTAAAAGCAAGGTGAACCGAAACAAATTTCAGTAAAATATCAACGAGTTAGGTTGGTACGACCCCTCCAACAAGAACAGTGCTCCTCCTGGCTGACAAAAGTTCACTGCTTTTTGATGCGGTCAGTTTCAATGTTGAAGCAAAAATCTTTCTTTTGTTAAGCCTGCTACGTAACTTCTGGGTCTGGTTGTACTTGTGCTCTTTAGAGGGTGAGCAAAGGGCAAGCCCTTCTGTTGCCATCGGGTTTTCCATGGAGCAGACTGACTCCAACTCCAAGTTTAGTGTGTAGGATGTTTATGAAGCACCTGGGGTCTAACCCTTGTGGGGTGGTGTGGGCCGAGGGAGAGGCCGAGCTGTTTTGCATGTCCAACTGCAGCCCGAGCTGATCCCAGGAGAACTCTTCAGAGTGACCGTGAGTTTGACTGAGACCAACAACCTTCGTGCTGCTCTTCCCAGTACTCCAGCAAGGGCCACGCTAGGAAGGGGCATGACCTTGGGCGAGGCAGCTCTCTGCAGTTGAAGGCTGTCTGCCAATAACACTCCCAGCAGCTGGTGCAAGAAACCCTTTGGAAGGGGACTCTGCAGGGTACATTGTGGTGCCCACCCCATATCTCCTGTACCTGACATAGGGCCTTGTATATCACCGCCATTCAGTAAATGCGCGTGAGTGAACAGATATGTGAATGGAGCCAGGCCAAGGACAGAACATGAAGGCACGCCACTGCCCTCCCCTCTGGTTGTGCAACCATCCACTGATAACAGACTCCAGCCTCCTTCGTAAACCACAGGGTGAGTCACCTAACTGTGCCCTTCCCCTGGCCACATGTTTTTATTTTCTTCACTCCAGTAATGGGAAATGTATTAAACACAACACTGAATTTGAGAGACCTGAAGTGTTCACAGCCTTGCTTGGATCTGCCGGACCAGAAACCATAGCAAAGAGTGATTGATGGGTGTCGTTTGTCCTATTTCCTTAGTCTGGCCCCCGGGGTTGTCGCCTTCTTTTCCAAGTGCTTGCTGGCCGTCTGTTTAGATATTTTGTTCTAGAATTTTGGGTTAATAGAAGGCAACTGTGTAGTAGCAGAAAGTCCACAGAATATGAATTCAGACTGACTGGGGCCCCACACCCAGATCTATCCCTTTCTGCCTGTGTCACCTTAGACGAGCCCCGCAACTGCTGAGCCTCTAACTCCCTTTTTGTCGAATAAGGACAATAATAGACTTATGAAATTTAGGGGCAAAAGTCCTAACAGTGCCTGATGCATAATTGGTGCTCTGCAGTTGTCCATTTCTTCACTACTGATCTATATGTACTTTTAAAATCTTACTTGTTCCCCTTTTCTGAGAGTCATGCTCCGCTTCCCCGTCACCCGTCTCATGACCGAAGAACACACTGTGTTTTCATGTCCTGTATTACAATGTGTCCACAGCTCCAGGTGTGAATTCAGCTAAAGGGTTTGGGGTCCTCTTGTCTAGCATAGACTTTAATTCTGAACCAAATCTGATCCGTCTTTTAGAGGAACTGCTTTTAAGTCTGTCTTCTGCATACCAGACATTTGCGATTGATTTTTTCTTTCAACGCAAATAGAAACTTTGTACTTACTCCCAAAGGAGCTGAGGTCGTGTAGAGAAAGCAAGAGCCCTGACCTCAGCCTCTTGCTGACAGGGCCGCTTAGAGAAGGCACGGAAACGATTGGAGTCTCAGTTTCTTTCTGTCTAAAATGGGAATAACAGACACTTGCCTCACAGGGTGGCTGCTGCCATGTCCATCTCTTTCTGCTAGTGCAGTGTGAAGACCACTCACCCTTCAAGGAGGAGATGGAAGCAGAGACACAGGATGAACAGTTCTGTTTGTTTCCATTATACCCACCCTGCCTTCAGTGGAGAAGGAAACTTCCACATCACCTGAGAAATGGCTTTGTTCTTTTTTTTTTTTTTTTTTTTTTGAGTTGGAGTCTCACTCAGTCGCCCAGACTGGAGTGCAGTGGCCGTTCCCGGCCACTGCAGCCTCAACCTGCTGGACTCCAGCGATCCTTCCGCCTCAGCCTTCCAAGTAGCTGGAACTACAGGCGCGCGCTACCACGTCCAGCTAATTTTTGGCTTTGTTCTTAAAGAGGAAAATCATTTTCTGAAGGGAGCTAAATAAAACAATAGGGACAAGGTTGAACTATAAGAAATAAGACTTTGCAAAAACAACAACAACAACAAAGTCAGAGTTCAACATACAATCAAATTGAATTGAATACAATTCCATTTAAGATAACTTGAGGGAACAGGACTTAGACACTTATTCCAATGGTGTCACTGTTACTCAAACAGGTGGGTTCTGCCTCTTGCTAGCTGATGGCCTTGGGCTTGTTACAATACCTGTGCCTTGGGTTCTTCGTCTGTAAATGAGAATAACTCCCTTCATAGGACTATGTTGAGGGTTGATCACAATATCTGAAAGTATACATAATGGATATTAAATTCAAAGATCATCTTGCAGTGTTAGAACTGACTCCAGAGCCTAGGGCACATTTTTGAGAACAGCATTAATAGTGGTAAATCAGATCACCCAAACAGCCAAATTCATTGAGAGCCAAGACCCGTGATTAATTGCCCTAAGCATCACACTGGAAAAATGTGGTAATTTTCTTGTGATGCCTGTGAATTTGTTTGGAAGGTAATTCTGGAAACACTTCTAAATTGCTTTGAGCCACATCGATATCACCTGAACATGTACAATGCTTAGCGTTGAAGGCTGGCATCGCAGGAGCACACTGTATTGTGCATGCCCCACCGAATTTGTTTCGTGGATAACTGCCCTTGTTTCTTACTCCCATTCAAATTGCATCACCACATATCTGACATAGCAGGCACTGAGAGCTAACATCAGAAGTACTGAACAGTCTGTTGAACCTTCTTGCAAATACTCTGCCTACAAATATATCAGAAAGCAACATCCAGTGGTACACAAAAGCTCAAATTCCCCTGATGGTCCAAACCCCCGCTGTCTTCGCTTCAGTTTCCTGATCGAAGGTGCGATTTTCTGCATTCACCTTCCCGTCTGGCCTCCATCTCAGAGTCTCCTGGATCGCTCACCCCTCCCAGGGTGTCAGATGTGAGCGTCTCCATTCCTTCCATAACCCACCTGGACCGTGGTCTCTTGACACACCTGCAGCCCTGTGCTGCACTCACTGGGCATTTTGAGACTTGTGGCTCCTGTGATGTTTCTCGCAGGAAGAAGACAAAGGTTGCGGTTTAATTCCTGGTGCAATCTTTTCCTTTTCCAGTGTGCCGCCGTTGATTCCCTTATTTTTCTTCCTCAGTGAGCCGAGAACCCCTGCTGGCTTACCTGGAGAAGTTGCCTTAACTACAGTGTTTTGTTTCACACAGATTAAGAAATTGTGCTCTGGGGTAAATCAGAGCTAAGTTTGCATTCTGGCCCTGCACTCCTTTATCCGTGTGGCCCTGAGTGAGTTATTCACTCTTTAAGCCTACATCAAGGCTTAATCAAGTATAAAGTGAGGTTAACAACACTACCCACCTCGTAGGATCCTTGTACAGATTAACGTAGTGATACATATAAAGTGCTTAATACTCTGTAAGTGCACGCAAGGCCCAAAGGAAGTGCTTAGTAAATGAGAGCTGCTATTTATCAGAGAAACAATAAGGTATTTCACAATTATTATTTGAAATCATGTGTTAAGATCACGACCACTTTGAGAACTTACCACCGTGTTAGAGCTGGTAGTATGGTGGCAAACTCTCGAGTGCTGTGTCTCAGATGCTTCATATATGTTAACTCACTTATCCTCCCAACAGCCCTGTGAGATAGGCACTATTATTACCCGACTTCACAGATGAGCAAATTGAGGCACTGAGGGATTCGTTAGATCACCTGAGGTGTCACAGCTCATAAGTAAAGTTGCTGAGAAACCCAGAAGGTCTGATTTCTAATTCAGAACTCTAAACCACCACATTATATGAGAGGGGACCCTCCCCAAAAAATGGAATTTGTTTATTAAAAATTCTGTATTTATTCTGACATGTTTAAGCTTCAGTCAACTTCAAAGTACTCTCTGATGCAATACGCCTATCAAGATGCTTTTCCACTGCTCAAAGCAGTTTTTGAACTCATCGGTTTTGATGCCTTTTAGTACTTCTGCCATTTGTTTGTTTGTTTGTTTGTTTCACCTCTTCCACATCCGCAAAACTTTTCCCTTTGAGGACTTTTTCATCCAGGGAAACAAAAAAAAAGTCACTTGGGGTGAGATCGGGTGAATAGGGAGAGTGGGGCATGGGGGTCATGACATTTTTGGTCAAAAACCACTGAACACTCAGCACGGTCTGGGCAGCTTGTTCATGTAAATCACCCATCATAATATGAGCAAATGCATTGAAAAACTCTCCCCCCAAAAATTCACTGAAGGCAAACACAGCCTCTCACGACAACACTTGCTGGTATACTGATGCTGATGATTTCCTAGAACTCTTACCCGGCAGGGGAAGCCTGTACTACCAGGGGCCCACCCTCCAAGAGACAATTCCACTTTGGGGAGGGTTCCTTTGTACTAGTTTTGATGAAAGCTATTGGTTCTCTTTATAGAAAAAAAAAAAGTTTATTAGCTCATCCAAAATATTTTACACACAATTTCAGAGTGCTCACAAATGCTATAAAGAATCTCTGTGGATGCCCCAAGGGCCCACAAACCCAGCTCGAAAACCACCTGCTGGGCTTTCTTGCCAGTGAGCCCATCTACAAACATTGTCATCTGTGGTGTGTCTCAGATGCTTCACGTATGTGAACTCACTTATCCTCCCAACAACCCTGTGAGATAGACCCTATTATTATCCCCACTTAACAGATGAGCAAATTGAGGCCTTGAGGGATTCATAAGTCACCCGAGACATCACAGCTCATAAGTAACCATGTGACAAGAGACTGAGCCAACGCGTTGCCTGGTCAGGCTTAAATGCTGCTTTGTCATATGTGATTTCTAACTCATTACAATTCTTTCGTTATATATTCAGATACTGTCATACGCTTTTGTTTCAAATGTTAAGGAGTGACACCTCATTTCTGTGTGACTCGTATATTTCAGTTCTCCTAATCAGCTAATCAATCACCCAGTATTTTTATGCCGGTGGTGCCACGTAACAATGCTTGATATTTTATAAATGTGCAGTCATGATCAAAAGGACAAAGAGAGTAGCAGCACCAAGAAACAAGCAGGGAGGCAGTGACAGCCCCACTTTACAGAGAAACCAACCCAGAAAGGTAAGAGGCTGCTGAAATTTTGAGGGCCAGGATCCAAACGCCAGCATCTGCCTCTTTTCCGCCCAGTTAGAACACAGTGTGTTTTCTTATCTATAAAGGAGGGCTGTGTGAGTCAGATATCTTTAAGACCTTCGGTTATCTTTAAGAGCTTAATACTCGGCTGTGTATTCCATCCTCACAGTCTCTGTGGGAAGCTCTGTTTTAGGAACAGTTTGGGTGTATAGCAAGGGAATAAGAAAAAGAACGTTTTCTTTGAAGCACGGGGATCAGTAGGAAGAACACAGGCTTCTGAATAGAACTCTTATTCTCTGTGTACCCACTGGCAGGTTCCTCGACTCTGAGCCTCTGATCCCATGTCTGTAAAATGGGACCCGTACTCATCGACCTTCATGCAGCCGATCTCAGAAGGACATGAGATCATGTTGTAACATACCCAGCTCCATGCCCATTGCCCAACAGAGGTGGCCTTAGAGACTAGTTTCCTTCTCAGCTTCACATTTCTTTCCCTTAAGTGCAGAGACTAGTGGGAGGCAGAAGGAAGATAAAAATAGTAAAGAAGAACTTGAGTGAAGTCAAGAGGGCTGATGGGAACGATGCAAAGGTAGGACTGGACCCATCCTCCCATGTAGGCCAGGGCCGCCTCCCCTTCCTTGTTCAATTCAGTGATACAAGGAATTAAAGAATTTGACACTGAGTTATGAAGGAGCGGTTCATTTAATCTAGATCCTGGAGGTTTACCATGCATAACACTAATCAAAAAATATGAGGAAGGGGAGACAGTTCTGAAGTGGAGACAGTCTGGTGTTGCTTGCCCATTCCAGGTGGCCCACCCACCCTCCCACCCCCAAGTTAACCTGCCAGAGAACAGAATCCATGAGTTTGCTGCTGCCTGGTAACACCACCCCCTTTTCTGTCCTCACTTCAGCAGAAGGTTCAGCACCCCATTGAGTTCAGTGAAGACAAGGAGTCATCAGTGGGGGAGGAGAGTGCCAGGCTCCTACGTGCTAGCATTGTCTCCTGGTAGAAACACTGCACGACGCAAGGAGAGGCTGAAGATTGCTAAGTGCTAAGCCCATAACTTTCATGCCGGGAGTCAGAAGAAGAGGCTCAGCTTGGGTTCTACCTGTCAGGGACAGCTCCATAGGGCAAAAGTGGTCTGGTTGGTCTAGACCACCAGTGTCAAAAGCTGCCACTCCAAACCCTCAACAGACTTTGCCACTAGACCCCACGTGCAATCTGAGAAGCACCCTCTTCAGGCAGTCCAGCCAGCATCAGCCAGTGTTAGCATATGAAGTGAAACTTTTTTTGTTTCAGGCCTTCCAGAGGGTGGATGGGGGAAATGGGTGGAAACTTTCTTTCTTTTCTAAATATAGTCTTCTCTTCTCCACATTTTAATGAACCATGGACTATATGCAGAAGAATTAGTTTTGCATCTGATATATGTTTGTTCTTTCCTTCATTACTAGCTTTTTCCTAGGAATGTTCCATTGCTTCCATTGCCTGCCATTTAAAATCAAAATATCATTTTCCAAACATTTTATGACCACCCTCTCTGGTAAGAAGAAATTCCTGAGTTGTTGTATGTTTTTGATCTCCTTGAAAATGGGCAGAGTATTCAATATTCATTCTGGAGTGCCTTTATAATTATTTCTCCAATTAATGTTGATTGTACCCTCTGAGTACATGGTATTTGGCTTCCATTTGTAAAGCATGAGAGTTAGATTTTTCTTACATGGTGCTGAACTGTCTCAGGCAAGCTGACCTGCTTTGGGTGTCCTGGAAACATGACCACGGTGATTGGAGACCACAAACACTCAGTTTCTGTCACCAACTTAAAATCTCACTGAATGAAATACCCACAATATTGATACATGCAAACATTAGGAGTGTCTCACTAGAAACAGCAAACTCTTGAATTATATGCTTTTAAATATAATGTTCATTGTAACCAAAGGAGGCTAATTTTTCTATCTTTAAGGTTTTCTGCCTTGTTTGTAAACAGGTGTAGATTTAGAATTTTAAAACTATTTTTATCCGCTAATGGCCATAATCGGGGTAGAAGGAGCTCTGTAAAGAAGCAATCAACTTGAAAAGTAACTTTTTAACAGAAGTGTAATTAGTGAACAATCCATTGAGTGCTGGATTTCTAACTAATCCTGTATTCAAAGGCTGTAGGTCCTTATTCAACTTCTTCCCTAAGGGGGCATTTTCTCTAGTGCCTACACAATGACACATAGTAGGTACTTAGAAAGTACTTGTTGCTTGGTTGTATAGATGGGTATTTTCCACTGTGGGAAATTATATGGATCTTGGTATCTAGCTGTGATATAATGCAACTTACATTCCTCATATTGTTTTATAAAGAGAGTAAATATATGAGTCTCAATTTCTTTTATCTTTTTCCCTTCAGCTCAACCCCAAGTTTCTTTCTCTATTACTGAATAGGTGAGCAATTTGAGTAATAATTTCCTGTTCCTTCTCCCACAATTTGTAGGTTCTTTTCAATAGTTTACTAATTCGCTCTTCTTTTCTTTATTCCCTAGTTGCTTGTCATTCTTCTCCTCCCTAATCCTGTACATCCCAGGGAGATGTCCGTTTTCTCCTTTAAAGCCTCAGGTTTTCAGTTACTTAGTGGTTCTCAAGCCTGAGGGTCAAATATCTATGACTATCTTTCTTATAAAATTATACTTATTTTTATACTAAGGAGTTTCTATAAATGTTTGAATAACGAGTATAAACTTGAAAATACAAGGGAGGACAACAACGGTGGAATTTATTCATAAAAAGTTGTGTGTGTATTCTTGCATGTTTAAACTTCAGTCACCTTTAAAGTACTCTCCAGGCCAGGCATGGTGGCTCATGCCTATAATCCCAGCACTTTGGGAGACCAAAGTGAGAGGATTGCCTGAGCCTATGGGTTCGAGACCAACCTGGGCAACTTGGTGAGACCTCATCTCTACTATAAATAATTTTTTAAAAAAATTAGCTGGGCGTGGTGGCGCATGCCTGTAGTTTCAGCTACTTGAAAGACTGAGGTGGAAGGATCACCTGAGCCCAGCAGGTCAAGGCTGCGTGGTGGCCGTGAATGTGTCACTGCACTCCAGCCTGGGCAACAGAGTGAGACTCCAACTCAAAAAATAAATGAATAAATAAAGTACTCTCCATTTGATTCAATACACCTATCAAGACGCTTTTGCCACCACTAAAAACTATTTTGAACGCATCAATTTGATGCCTTTTAGTGCATCTGCTGTTTTATTTTATTTTATTTTTCACCTCTTCTACGTCAGCAAAACATTTCTTTTTGAGGATTTTTTTTCACCTGGGAAACAAAAAGTTGCTCAGGATGAGATCAGGTGATAGGGAGGATGGGACACAGTTCAAAAACTGCTGAACACTCAGCGCAGTGTGGGCAGGTGCACTCATAAATCACCCATCATGAAATGGACACATGTGTTGAACGAATCTCCAAAACAAAATTCACTAAAGCAGAATGCAGCCTCTCACAACCACTCTAGCTGGTACACTGAGGTCAATGGATTCCTAGAACACTTATCTAGCAGGGGAAGCCTGTACTACAAGGGACCCGCCCTCCAAAAGATAATTCCAGTTTTTTGGTGGGTTGAGGGGGAGATTTCCCTCATAAGTGTAACAGTACAAGACAAAAATATGTACCCCTTTGCCCTCCGACGTAGAATTTTTTTGTGCCAGAAATCTAAGTAGTAAATGTACTTTTTAGTTGTTTTAGAAAAAGAAAATCTTAGAATGTGAGTCGCTCGCATTAATTATATGAAAAAATGTTTCTTCGGAGACTGGAGACCATTTCATTTCTAAACAGAATGAAGGTGATTTTTTTTCTGTTTCATATCTGTCTAAAAGACAGCCTCTAACTGCCCACGAACCTTAGGAACTTGGTTGGGCTCAGCTGCAGGCACAGCAGAGCCAGGTGTGCCAGCCGGAATGGTAGTCCTCACGTGGACAACAGCGACAGGAGGCAGGATGAACTGACCTTGACCTGCTTCACCCAGTTGAAGCTCCTTTTCGTTTTCTAACCTATTGGAAGCCCGCCTTCATTTTATTTTAACATAGTACGTGGGAAATCAAAACGAGCTTCTAAAGAGCAATGACAAATGACAGCATGCGTCATATCCAGGAATGTTTGGATACTGTTTCATCTGTTTCATCAATGCCTCTTCTCAGTAGCCAACAGTTACTAAATATCCAACCTGAGAACGCCTGATAAGTAACAGCAATAAGCTGCACTGGATCAGAGTGAAGCCAGAGTCTTCGCGAGGGTCTTCAAGACTCTCATTGTCAGGACCCCTCCAACTCCCAGTTCTCGTTCCACTTCTCCCTAGCCCCCTGGCCGTGCCCTCTTCCGTGCCCAGATAGCTGCACTGTGACCTTCCCCATCAACCTCAGGGGTTTTTTTTCTCCAAGAAGCTGACCCTGACCACCTTATTTAAAAATCACAAAGCCCTTTACCCTGGCAGTCCCAAACTCCTTGGTTTACTCTGCCTTTTAAAACCGCATTTGTTGGGCAACCCCATCGCGTCCCCTCCCACTGTGGGAGCTTTTCTGTTCTCTCAATAAATCCTACTTAAAAACAAAAACAAAAAAAGGTATTTGTCATCTTCCAAAACACTACATAATTTGCTTATTTATTATACAGTCATGCATCACTTAACGACAGGGGTATGTTCTGAGAAATGCCTCATTAGACCATTTCAGTCTTGTGCGATCATAGGGTGTACTTACACAAACTTAGATGGTATAGCACACACCTAGTAGTAGACTGTACTGTCTGGTATATAGTTGGTGCTCAGTAAATATCTGTCAATGGCTTAATAAACAATTCTGTGAATACCTGGCTAGTCATAAATAACTGATAGGAAGTGGTTCATAATAGAATCCCATTAGTTAAAATGTAAAGACTCAGAGTATAGCCATCCTATGTTTAAGGTTAAATGATTGCAGACTCTTAAAAGGCTTAGATATTATACCTGACTTTTCGTGTCTTGATCCCACTCTGTGATGTTTGATGCCAAACTCTCCCATGGCAGCTTGATTCCTCGTTAAGCTATGAAGTGGGCAGGGGTGTACTCAGAGTGCAAAACCTGTAAGGAATCACCTGTGGTTTATATTTCTCCATTCACTTCTGTTAGTTCTGTCTCTGGGTCTTAAACAGAATTCAACTTTAAGTGATGCTGATTTCCACCCTTCATGCAGACCTAACTCGAGGCATGCTTACGTTGTCAAGTTATTTGGAATAATAGCAGCCAGAGAGAGATTCTCCACCTGTGACAGGCAGGGGTCTGAGGGTTCCTTGGGAAGCTGTTGATCAGCGGGCTCATCAGAATCACTGCAATACCACTTGCAGCCCTCTTCAAAGGACGAGCTGTCTTTCAGCAAGACTTGCACATCTGTTTGAATTGTGTTTTCTTACGCCATGAGTGATTAGGTAAATAGTTTTGTACAGCCCCAAAATTCACTTGCTGTATCTCTAAGCCCAGAGGTATAATCTCCTTCCTAGTTCTGTAATTGGTCTTTTCCACAATTAAAAATCAACCCTGATGCTATTAACTCATCTTAAATCGAGAAATTTGTTTGTTTTCCCCTAAAGAGAATTGCCATGTTTTGCTTTTTTTTCTTTCTTTTTTTTTTTTTTTAACATTCTGAAAAACCCTTTACGCGAAGAGGCCACAGCCTAGGTACTAGTGGGAACTAAAAAGCCAAACAACATATTAAATACCCATGGTTTAAGACGTCGTGGAGCCTGGAGCGAAAACGTGCAGGGAGGCAGGGAGGTAACCTTTATCCCTTGCGTGTCCATGCTTATTCTTCTGATTTTAACTAAACAAAAATAATTTAATTTTCTACAAGGCAGAGAAGCTTACTTTGTCCTCAGAGTTTAATACCAAGCATGCCTGGAAACACAAGCTCGCTGTCTAAGAAGCTCATTTTGAGACTGGCTGATCTGTTTAATTCTTTCCATTGGAAAGATCCAAGATTTTCCAGCCTCTGTGATCTGTGAGCATTTAGCACTGCTGTTTCTAGATTCCAATGCTGAGAAGGCCTTGAAAGTTGTTTCGATCTGCTTAGGGAACTTGGGCCGTGTCAGGAGCCCACCCTAGACTGAACTCTCTGGAGTCAGACAATCTGGGGTCCAGCGTCATCTCTGCTCCTTTGTATCCATGTGGCCTTAAAACTGCTCTGAGTCTCCTTTTCTCCATCAGTTAATTAGGGATTAGAATGACACCAGCCCCATAAGGTAGCACTAGTAAGTACCCACTCAATGTTAACTGTCAGTATCACCCTTGTCTTTTAATTCTCACAGCAATCCTACCAGATAGCCATTATTCCTGCTTTACAAATCGAAAAATTAAGGCACCATGTAACTCGCCCAAAGACATCCAGAAAATAAGAGTGAGCTAATTGGAATATATGAAAGCTCGTGTCATTCACCATGACAATCACTTGAAAGCTATTTGGTTTCAACTCAGAAATCTTTGTCTGTAGATTAAAACGTGGACTTGTGAATAATCTTCATGTATCTGGGCTACTTACCAAAGGTCTGGGTCTGAAAATGGCACCACGGTCGTGGCCTGTCTCTTAGCCTCCAGCTCTTCTGAAGCATTCGTTTTTGCCGCAGGAAAAAATTCCACTTGGAGATGGGATCCCATAACCTACACGAATGTTTGCCCCAAACTGTGCTGCTTCCTTAGAACCCTCGTAACATGTGTTAGCACTGACATCACAAGTGGGCGGAGAAATTAACAGTTAGGTAGGCGCTAAGTGAAATATATATAGGAGCTGGTGGAGGAACCATGACAACTGGGGCACGTGGCCTGGGCCTTATTCAACCTTATTTCAGAGAGCAATTCATCTGTCCATATTTCAAAAGACTCTGTGCCTCCAGCATTGCTGTACTGTTTTAATGGCCCCCAAAAAGGGAATTTATGGACGTGTTTTGAATGCCTACTCTCTGCCTCACACTATGTTTGGGGCTAGAGAGAGTCCATTCATAACGGTTACTGTCAGCTAACAATCAAGTAGAGACATCTAAATAAGATAGAATGACATCCAAACTGCAGAAATATACTAGCAACATGTCCTCCTGTTTTCCATGAGGCTAATAAATGACAGGCAAATAGAAAGGCCTTCAATATTTACTTATTATTTTGTTTTCACTCCACAAATGGTAACATTTATTATTAAAGGTATTCACTTGTTATGGTGAACAAAAGGAATGGGTTACAGTCAAGCAAGAGGAGGAAACCATTTATTCTGACTAGAAAGCTTGGGAAAGGTCTCGTGGAAGACATGCTACTGGTCTTGAAGAAAGAGGAAGATTTTGACTGGGGAGAGGAAGAAGTGTCATAAGCGCAAGGCAGGGAAGCATGTGAGTGCATGGCACGTCCGGGAGGTCTGAGGGGAGTGCAGCTGGGTGCAGGCTTCCAGACAGACAGTAACAGAAGGTGAGGATGGGAGGAGTACGTGGCAACCTGTCACGAAAGCGTTCCCTACTATACATTCTATTTTCTGGATAGTAGGGAAGTTTTTTAAGGACAGAAAATGACTCTGGAGATGATGTGAAGGATGGACTAGGAACTGGAAACAGGTCCCATTGACTAGAAAGCACGTGCGCTGTCAGCGAGAGACAACGAAGCCCTCACTTAGACCATCGCTGAGGAAATAAGAGAGCATATTCAGGGCCAAGGACCACTCACGACGAAAAGAATTTGTATTTGTCTGTGGGGAACGGGAGAAGATGAAAGACAGGCTCAAAGAAGAACTGGTGGTTCTAGTCAGGGTGACTTGGAAGAAGGGGCCACGTAGTGGGTTCCCTGGCAAGATTAGAGTTTCTAGAAACTCTCATGTTTTAGTTTCATGACCACACCCGGTTACAAGACATTCATGGCATTTTCCAATTCCTCTCAATATTACAAGGCATCGCTTTTTGTTTTCAAGACACAACTCCGTTTGATAAAAGTAAACCATTCAAAGGAAAGTTTAGAATGTGTGCGCCTATGCCCTCTGCAACTTGAACTAACTAAAAACGGCAGCCCCGGAGAGACCGTGTCAGACACCCACAGGGAGCATTTATAAAAGCAGCGCCTCGGAGAGCTGCCTTAAGTAAGGCTATTCTGAGCCTTGAGCTGTTTTCTTCTTGAAAATACATTTCTCCTCTCTCATTTTCTCTTTATTTTTTCTCCCCATGCCTACGCTTTTAGAGGAAAAGTCCGGTAAGAAATAATTTATTTCCACATTTTACCCAAACATCATTTACTCTGTTTATTTTCATCATCTGCGTATCTAATGACTGACTGTGTTTCATACCTAAACAAGGTCTTGAACTTTAAAAACAAACCTTTGTGAACCAGGACAAGGTCTAATGATGCCACATGGGGAAAAAAGGGTGTTGGTTGCCAAGTGATTTTACAACCCTGTGGTAAAGATTTACCTCTGCCTCACTCATGGGCATGTGATCAAATATTTCAGGTACTGAGTTTCATTTATTGCAGCTTCCCTTGATTAGTCAAGCTACATACATGTACATACTGTGAGCTAGGCAAGCATTTTTGCAAGTTAATTTTTTGATTGACGTACAACATGCAGCATCCTGAATGCTTGCGACATTAGCCCGGGAAAGGGGAGTCATAGGGCACCGACGGGTTTTATTTTTGCTGTTGTTTTGGTAAGTCAAAATATTCCCTTCTGGAATTGTCAGAGCTAGAAAAGGGGATCTTTATAGACTTTTTAGTGGCAGCCCAAGTCAGATGTGAGATACCTACATCTTTCTATGTTAGAGCCACATGGAACAGGTTTCAAAACAAAAAACAAACAGAAAAATCATGATGTCGTCTTCTCGGTTGCCTGCTTTGTTGGGAACGTGTTCCCAGGATGCTGATGCAAGGCTGGCAGAGGCGACCTCTCTGCCGGAAGTAGAAAAATATTGTGCTTCCATATTAACAGCACCGAGAAGCGGTTGGTTTGTTCTACTCTCATCCTGCCCGTTGTCCCAACTCTGTACCACGTAGGTGAAGGCCACATGATGGGGGCGGGGAGGGGGGGGTGGCGGGAGGGGAGAATGAAGGCACAGGAAGAGCCTTCTGAGATCAGAATATGAAAAGCTATCCAAATGTGCGCCCAAGTCTTTTTTCATAAATGGAAGAAGCATCTGTGATTATGATTATGACTAACACTGCTAAGTGGCCCACTTCTGTGTAATTGAGAATCAGCTATCCCCTGCTATATGGCAGCACAGTGTTGCTGGAGCTCTCTGGTAGCTTTTGCTAATATTTTGCCAATTTCACTTACTCCCCTGACCCTAAATCTTTCTCTGAATTAACCAAATTTGGCTTCTTCGAATACTGAAAGGACTGTGTGGCCTGAAGTTTGCCTGTGACACATTCACAACCCTTTCTGCCCCTGCTGTCCTTAAGCGCTTCAGCCACAGCAAGCCTTTTCGTCTTCAGTTGTGTGTCTTCAGACACTGGTTTCCCCCCACTCCTGCCAGCTCCTTTCTCTGTGGGAATGTTTACCTTATCGGTCCCTCAGCCTAGTCCCCTCGTGACGACATGTTGGCTAGTAGCGGGTTCTTCATTTCTCTTCCCAAAGTTTCAGAAGATAGTCTCAAACATGTCTGATAGAAGACAGTAGATAGCGTCTGTCACTTGACTTGTCATATATATAGAGGTAACCTTGAATATAGACAAAGTTATCTGCAATAGGGGGGCAAATCAATGATTGTCAAACATTTTGCCTGCACCCTGACACATTTAAAAATAGAAATGCTGATGGGAATTTTAATAATAAACTTAATGATCCTATATTCTCATTCTTCCCTGGAGAATTCTCTAACATGAATCACTGAACTTACTATGTGAAATATTTATTTCACTTTGGTAGCTTATTGTCCTTTTTCCCCAGTGAATTGAGCAAATGAGCATGTTATAGGACTTCAAAATCTGAGGCTAGTTATTTAGTGAATTTGCCAAGCAAGACAGATTACGCTTGGTCACTTAGAAATGATAATAAGTATCTTAAAACACTTTGCACATTGACTGAGACAAAGGTATCCTGGCAGAACACTGTAGAGACTGTGAGTACATGGGCCATGGTATTTTCTTTTAGGTAGACGTGTTCATATTGAAAATTTATGTACGTTTTAGAAATATGATATGCTCTAACCAAAGATCTTCATTCCAGGGACCCAAACATAAATTAGCATGTTTATTCACTTTGAAAATAACCTCAAGATACAAAGTAAGAATCATCTCTAAGTTGAAAACCAACATCAGAGTAGAAGGGAAAAGAAAATGTTTTTTGAAACCTTGTCAAGAATGCATCAGAAGACCAAGAGAAATCTAGGAATTGAACCCTTGATATTTAATTAGGAATGTAGAAAAATTTGTTCAGACATCAAATAAACCACTTGCAAAGTCTGTGGGTAATCAGATGTAGAGATGAAATAATAACAACAGCAGACAGAATTTACTGAGAGCTTATCATGCCTACGCAAATGCCTGCAATCAGAGACAAATTGACCTCCTGCAGATTATGAACAACTGAATAGGTGTTCTGTTTGGTTCTGCAGCTAAAAACAATCCTAGCTCACTTTTAAGACTAGACTATTTCAAAAAAAAAAAAAAAAACTCTAGAAGAGCTGGCAGCATTAAGCCATATTCTCACATGGCAGACAGGGGGTGCACCTGAGTAATACACTCCATGGTGCCTGCTCATCGGTCTCCTAATGCACACGTTACCAGACTCTAGGCACCCCTCACCTCCCACCCCTGTTTCCACCCCTGCAAACATTTGCATTTGCAATTCTGGACTTAGATCTCTCCACTTATAGAAGATATCAAGACCGACTGAGCACAGTGGCTCACATCTGTAACCCTAGCACTTTGGGAGGCCAAGGCAGGAGGATTACTTGAACCCAGGAGTTCAAGACCAATCTAGGCAAGATGAGCAAGTCTTCGTCTCTCTCTCTCTACACACACACACACACACATTAAAAGACCTGAATACCACATGTTCTCACTCGTAAGTGGGCCCTGATCACTAGTCACATGAGCACAAGAGTGGGATTGGCAGTCATTGGGCACTGCCAGGGGAGGGAGGGAAGGAGGAGGGTGGAGATCCGTGATGACACAAAACATACCTGGTTCACTACGGGGGGAGTGAGGGCACCTAGAAGCCCAAACTTCACCTGCATGCAGCCGACTTAAGTAGTAACTACTCACTTGTACTCCTCAACTCTATAATAAGTAAATAAATTATTTTTAAAATGTTTAAAAATATTAACCAGGAGCCAGGCTTGGTGGCTCAGCCTGTAATCCCGCGCCTTTGGGAGGCTGAGGTGAGTGGATTGCCTGAGCCTGCGGGTTCGAGACCCGCCTGGGCAAGCGAGACCTCATCGCTACAATAAATCAAAAAAATCAGCCGGGCGTGGTAGCGTGCACCTGTAGTTCCAGCTACTCGGAAGGCTGAGGCGGAAGGATCACCAGAGCCCAGCAGGTCGAGGCTGCGGTGGCC